>JAUOBW010285427.1:0-10542 GCA_032360285.1 Lepidozona retiporosa | reverse complement strand
AAGTCATAAGATCATAAGAGAATGCAAGTGACAGAGCCGGATTTTTAAGAAAAATTCTCCGGGGCCTGGGCCACGCCCAAATATGGCCAAAAATGAGGTTTTTAATCAGAATGTTCGATTTTCAATATCTTATATCTTTAGCTTTACCGTTTTTAATAATTTTTTGTTATGGTTATGTGAAAGCATAAGATGAATGCATTAACAACGTTATTGATGACTCGCTTTTCTGTTTACGTTATAAAAATGCTCTTGGTTAATCAGGATGCTTGATTTTCAAAATCTTATATCTTTCGAAACGCTTCGCCGTTTTTGATAATTTTTCATATGGTAATGTAAAACCATAAGGTGAATGCATAATGTAAAACCATGAGATGAATGCATTGGCATAGTTATTAATGAATGTTTTTTTTTTAATTTTGCATGGAGTTAGAGGAACATGGAGGGAAACTTTTGACCCATATTTGACCCATATTTGACCCAATTCTTGTTTATTGATGTTTTTGTTGAAAGCTCTTCTGTGCATCGTTAAAGACTTTTAAGCCTTTTGGTTGTTTCCCTAATAAGGTCTGGGGGTCCATTAGTCACTAAGTGCTTGTTTTTATTTAAATAGCTTAAAATATTTTTGGATATCTATTAAATCAATATAAAATGTTTATAAACAAATAAATCATGGTTTATTACAATTAATTGCTTAGCATTATATAATTTTTTGTTCCATTTTATTTAAAATCATTATTAGATAACAGTATAAAATGGTAATATTGGTAGAATATATTATTAGAGGCAATTTTATTTATTTATTGATTCATATTTATACATAATTTGAATAGCTTTTAGGCACAACTGACTCCATGATCTAATATTAAAATTTAAAACATCAAAAAAATGGTGTGAGATGACGGTGGGTGATTTTCTTTAGCTACTTTTACGAGAACTATGCATTTGATTCCTATAATATTTTGAACGGTATTTTCTAGGATAACATGAACAATCGATAGACAAAGTTTAAAAAATATATTTTCTCTCAAGCTTGTTTATGCTTTAACTTTGTGCAAAATTAGCACTTGTGCCCCTATTTAGGTGTCATATTTTTAATTTGGTTCCGGGCACGGCGCGCTAAGGGTTAAATTTTCTTGAATTTCTTATACCTTACGATGTCCACAGAGTCCAACCGTTTTACAGGTACAAATATTTTCTGTAATATATAGCCCATTGGTTGTGACGTTATATGTGCCTTTTCTACATCTCATAGTAAAATACGATTTAGGTGTCATATCTTTAAATTTCTTTTGCAAAACATTCCAAATATTTAAATATACAAACTTACCAATAATTATTTGAACTAAAACAATACTTTTCAAATTACAGATGAAAGAGTGATGTTAACAACTATAACAACTTTATGTCATAACTTCCAAAATTAATGGCCAGTTTATATTTACCCTGGAAATTTAAAACTTAGATATCTAGAGAACCCTTCGATCACAAAATAAAAAGCATTCTTCATCATTTTGTATTGTCTTTATTATTATGATCTCAACTTGTGAGATCATGCGTCGGCCCTGCTAGTGAAATTAAAAATCCCAACAACTTAATTTGTGAACAAGCGATCATTAGCCTGAGTCCAGACCATTTACGATTTTTTGGTTTATGCAATAAACTCTAAATTCTCGTCCCACGGCAAATCGATTTTCCTCAATAATTTGAGGGAATATTTTTTTTGAAATATAATTTATGCAAAGAGCTAAATAGCACTAACAGCAATGCACACGTTTATTGTTACGATTGTCGATTGCAATGTATAATTTATGTTAATTATTCCAAAAGCCGCTCGTACCATTCTCTTAGTGGGACGAGAATTCCGAGTATTTTGTACAGACCTAAATGGTCTGGACTCAGGCTAGGAATCTGCTGATTAATTTTTTTTTTTAAATCTTGCGTGAAGTTAGAAGAACGTAGAGAATAACTTTTCACATGCATTGCCTCCTGCCTAAACACATGTAATCTAGGGAAAAGCTCTGCTTGTGGAAAACAATCTCGTTGTCTAGCAACAGTTCGTTTTTGACACCCTTTTTATAAATATTTTATAAATTTTGTGTGAAGTAACGTTGTGCAAGAGTGCATCGTTTGGCCCATATTGATATGTGCCGGAACTTATGGTTTCCTTACAACGGTCCCGTTTACACGGTTTTTATAAGAACAGAATATTAATTTTTGTCAATTTCTCAAAATTAAACTTGTTCAAATTTTCTTTGAAGTTGAAGGATTATAGACCGAATATTTTAGCTGAATTTATCAAGGTTGAGTCTATCGATTTTTCAAATTTTTTTTTCGTCAAAATGTTAGATTAGATTATGTTACTCAATGTGATTTCTGTAGGGGATTTTACCCAGGAATTTTCACCCGGGGTAGGAGACAGCAGAAAATAAAATAGACAATTATATGTTTACATTAATGCATTTTAATTTCTACTGTTATCAATTGTATTTACAAAAGTATAAAACCACAACAAGAAGTGTGATAAGATATAAAATAATAACATTCCTTATTTACAAATGTACAGCCAGATCTTCCATTGGATGAAAATATATCTGATTTGGATAATTTAATTATACACATTACGCTGGAAAATCTCAAAGTGCAACTCTTAAAAAACGAAATTCCAATAATTTTGGTCTAATTTATAGCAAACATTTCGTATTGTTAAAAATTACTTTTTGATTTTGAAAGTTTTTGAAAAAAACACAATAAATCTTTACGCATTTTACCACAAGGTTCTTTAGTTTCCAAAAAAAGATGTCCAAAAAATCTTTCGCGAAAAAGAAGATTTTAAGCTCAGCTATGTGAAAATTTTGCTTCAAAAAAATTTAATTCATTCAATTATACATGCTCGGGTGCGTCAGTATTTAACTCGGCTTGCTGTGAATCGTTCGAATAGCTTATAGACCAAGTTTGGGGGTTACTCGAGTCTTTATCAGTAAGCTTTGGATGTATCAAAAGTCGTACTTTCTGTCCGAATATACCCAACAATGTAACATACCCGATGGTGATACACAGTGCACTGATTAAATATTCTCGTGTAAAAACACCTTTATCTAAATAGAATGTTGGTAAAAACACCGCCCATATGACACACGAGATATACATTGTGACGCCCATGAATTTTGCTTCGTTGTAATTTTTTGGAAAATCTCGTGTCTTGAACGCAAGAATCGTGCAAGCTAACATGAAAATAACAGTCAGTGTTAAGTTTATAAACATGGGAATTACATTGGAATCACCAGTGCATTGTACCTGTATATAGTTGTTATTTTCAGAGACGGAAAATTCGGCTGCCGGTGATTTTTCCGTGAACCATATACACGCTAGAATCACTTGAACACATACGATAGCAAAAACAGCGATGATTTGCGATTTCGTGCTGACGAGAATTGGCCGGTAAACCGACTTCTTCGCATGCATGAGAATGCGGTATATCCGACTCGCTCTTAGAAATATGGAAGCGTATATTAACAAGAACGCCACGCCGGGTAAGGAACCTCTAAAAATACAACTGACCGTAGTTGGGTATACTATGTAGGTCACCGGGCACGCGAACAATAGAGCAATTCCCAGAAGAATTAAGAAGCACAAGTCACGGCCAGAGGATTTAACGACTCTGTGTTCAAAATAGTAAAGAAACAACCCTGTGATAGCTATCAAGAGAGTTATGCCGATTGCCACCAGGACTGTAAACGTTATCATTACGGGGTCAGCCTGTGGTCCCATGATATTTAACTTCAACTGAGGCATTGGGAGGCACTTGTTGAACTCACGGTCAGCTCGCTCGGTGTACCTACATTGTACGCATGTTCCGTTTACAGACACACTGTTGTCGGAACACTTTCTGCACGCCCAACAGCATTTTGCTTTCAACACATTTGCGTCTTTAATTTGAATGTAGCCTGCTGGACACGCCTGACTGCAGACAATCTTTGGTGTGATCTTCAGTGATCTTGAAGTGCCGACCATGCGTAATTTAGGCTCATTTCTTTCAAGGACCTCTTCTGGATTCTCAAGTATTTCTGTACGTTTAATCAACCAGCTTCCCATAAGATCATTGGTGTACTTTCCGCTTGATTCTGCCAATTGGTGTATGTCGTATTGTACAAGGTGATACGTTTTGTTCTTATACGGCACTTTAAAGTTTTCCAATGTTCCATCTATATAAGAAAAGTCTAATAAAAATTTATACACGTGATCTGTATACATTTTCGTGTGTAGAACGTCCAATACACATTGTGCTTCATCCTTCATCCATTTTCTCTCATCATCACACACGTAATTGAGATATAAATGCAAAGCATCTGCGATGGAGTACACGCTATCCATTACTGCACGAACGCCGGTGTTTGGATAATATCCAATCCCTCGGGAGAACTTCTCTTTACCTGTTAAAATAAATTATAAATAAATAAAACCAGAAATATTATTGAAGATTTTTTAAACCCTTTTCAGGGCAGTGACACCGCTAAAATCTAAAAGTTGTGCAGATTTTAGGCAAAAGTGCCATGCCTACTTTGCTTTGCGTGTCTCCGTTCTTGTTTTTCACTGTCCGTTTTCTATGGATTTTTTCAATGGAATTTCAGACAATTTATGTATAGAAAAAGAGTTTTAGGGAATTTCTAACTTCTTTGGCTTTGTATCATATGGAAGTTATCAAAGAATTATTTCAGACTTCCGGTAAACCCGATATGGGTACTATGTAAACCACCCCTGCCTGTCCGTTCGTCTTTTCGTTTGAAAAATGTTCTCCAAAAGCGTTAGTTATTTCTATTTGCGCAAGCAAAGAAAACGCGCGAATCGCGTATTTCGACGCAGTCACACATTTGGCAAGAGCTGGTTGCGTATGGATTTCGTTACCCGGGATAGCTGATTTCAAATGGTTAGTTTTTGAATAGTTGGAAGCATATTTAGCATAATTAGTGTCACGTGGTGTGTCTTAACCAATCAGCAACGTTTCTTTCAGGTAAGCATAGGTATATAAGTTTGTTACGGTCAAGACACTTTTTTACACAAGTGTCTTTCAGGTATGTGAGGCTGGACAGGTTGTTATTTTATATTTTTTTATTAATTATTATTTTGTATTGTAATATTTGGTTTGCCAACAAGCAACACGCTTGCGCAAACCTTTAGAATAAAATTTATTCGGAAATTTTGCTTGATGATAGAGGGTGATCAGGGTAAACAAGTGATAGAGCCGGACTTTTAAAACTGAGTCTAGATTTGCCCAAAGCAGGTCTAAAAAAAACACTTTATATTTTTCTCGATATCCCTTAGTTTATTTGTTAAAAATATTTTCATGAAATGTAGCATAGAGGGTTTTTCATCTATATTACAGTACCACCTGCCGAAAAATCTTGTTTTGGAGTCCAGGTCCCTAAACGGGTCATTTTAGCCCAAAAATAATGTTATCTCAAAATTATGTTCTTATTTATCTCAACATTTGTATTCTATTAGAAAATAGTATTTTGATTGTTTTGCATGTCGGCCATTTTGAAAAAGGGAGACGCCACGAATATAACCCCAAAAACTCCTATAGTATAAAAAATAAATTTAGTTATTTTAGGCAATCTGATCCCTAGGCTACATGAAAAGCGTTTCGTGGTTATCGCCGATGGCGCAAACCAATGAATCAAAGAAATATAGCTGATCTAGTTTGCTCAATAATTGTGGCGTCATAACAGAAACTCCTTTCCTTAATTAGTTATCAAAGTATTCGATTGATATATGAATTCACTTAATATACCCATATGTTTGGGTGTTATATTCGTGGTGTATCCCTTCTTGTTTTGTTCAATCGATCGAATCGAATTATAATTTATTATAAAAAATATAACCAACCTGTGCACTCCTTCTCCTTTGTTTTCCGGTCAAACAGCGAGCAATTAAATACATGTTCCCACGTCCTTAAGAAATATTCTTCTGATGCTTTTGTTGGTTTTAAATTTTCAATATATTCTTCAAATCCAGGAATTTCATCATTGCGAAGATCAATACTTATCGTCCCATTTAAAACATCTTCATTACCTTCTATAATTTCAATATAGTTAGTGCAACCATAGGCGCATATAATAACGAAACGATTGTAAAGTTTTCGTTCTTTCATAATCTTGAACAGGTTTCTTGTGTCAATCGTATTAGTAAACAACACCACGCCTTTGACTTTATCTTGGTCTGTAGTGAGCGTGTCAAGTGTATCTCGGTATTGGACTTTGCTAGGGCTACTGGGTAAATCAACCTAGAAGAGAAGTTTACTATTTATGTACATTACTTTAGAGTGACAAATAATCAGGGTGTTCAGAATGACTAGGGTGGGCAGCTTATTGTAATTGTAGGGTTTTAAATTGTATTATTTGTGTGTATTTTCTGGTGTATTAGGGCATAAAGTTTAAAAAAATTTGACTTTTTGAAACTTCATTTATACCTGCTCCCCTCCCTATTCTTCTAATTGCAGTCTGTAGGAAAGTAGTTTTAATCGGAGAAACTTTCAGAAGAGAAACTTTCCGCGAAATAAACTTTGCAAGGATATTGCAATGAGATTGCAATTTCTCTAAACTTTCGCGAATCATAAAATTTAGCTTCAAAAAAATCCACCTTACAGCAGAAATATGAATTATAGGTTTAAAGTATTATAACTTTAAATTAAAGTAGATTTTTTCTATTTTCAAAGTTTTGAGAGATAAACTTTCGCAAATAGCAATTTTTAAAATAATTTTGGAGATCAACTTTAGCAAATAACTCTCCCCATTCTCGAAATTCGCGAAAGTTTCTCAAGTTAAAGTAATCGAAAATTAATTTTGAGTCTCTTAATATTTTACGGAAATAGTTTTTTTTTAGTGAATCAGTTTATATTTCACTCCTTTATATATCGCTCCCTTTAATTTTCGCCACAAAAAAAGTTCCAAATTTGGGGGGACGGGGTTAAAGGGAGGCGAAATTAGATGGAAATAAGGTATATAAATAAATACCTGTTCTGCCATGCATACACCAATAGTAGAGAGTTTAGAAATGAAATGTCTCGCGTCACCTTCTCCATCATATCCATACGAACTCACTACTGCTAAATAATTCCACTCTAATTTTTTCATCAAGTCTAACAGTGCCTAAAACAAAGATAATATGTAATTAAAATACAATATTGCTGATCTCAATATTGAATGGCCATTTTGGGACCGAAAATAACATTTTTTCAATTTTCTTGAAAACTGTGCTATACATATTTTTTTTAAATTTTACATGATGTTAGAGGCCCATAGGAGGCTTTTTTTGACCCATATAGGCAGATGTTGAAAATTCTCGTTTTCTGGGTCCCAAAAAATCGAAAAAATACAATTTTTTTTAATTTTCTCAATAACGGTGCTATACATTTTTTTTAATTTTGGCGTGATGTGATATAGGGCTATAGGGGGCTTCTTTACACCCACATGCGTATCTGTCGAAAATTCTCGTTTTTGAGTACTGGCCCCAAAAAAATCGAATTCCAAAGATTGAGTCATTTTTTTTCAAATTCGGTTTGATGTCAAAATATATTAAGCGTGTCTTTTGAAATGTATTATTATCGCGGGGAACCAGCGAATCTCGGTTTGTTTTTATTAAATTTTAAGTCAACAAAAAGTGTAGTAATTTAATACCTAAAAAATGAAATTCAGATCTGTTTTAATAATAATAGCTAGCCAAGCGAATTATACAAGCAAATATTCTTTCTAGATAAGCAAGTTAGTCACTCCCAATATAATCAACTTAGCCAGTCTAAAAAACTAGTTAACCAAGCAAGCTATTCATGTAAACAGCCAAACTAAAATTGAAATGTTGTTGCGTTTTTAGCAGAAAAGACAGTTTAGCTGATTTTTTAATCAGTTTTTTAATTGGATTTAGCGGACCCAAAATATTGGCGCAAATGCTCCAGACCGGCTGAAAAACCTTTATATTCAAAATCCTGGTTGGATTTCTTCAACAATGTACTTGTGGATTATTTGGGTATTCAGTTTGGAATTAACGCTAGTAAGTTAGCTCTGCGCGAAATAAAACACTGCGAGAATATTGATACAAGTATGATATTTATTAGCTAATCATTTCAGCAGCTTAATCTATATAAAAAAAAGGTAATAAAAACAAACCTGTGTACGGAATTTATCGGAGGGAACTGTCCTCAACATCTTTTCGTTTTCGTGATCATTCATATCAAAGTCACTATATGTGGAGCTATAACTAACAGTAACCTGGCCAAACGTACCAGATAAAATACTTCCAATGTATGAGGTTTCTGAAGAATAAGGTCCTATTAAAAATGGTATCCTTTGTTTGAAGGTATCCAGAATGGAACTTCGTACATCAGTCGTGGATTTAACGTCGAATATTTTATTTATACCTAGTTTGTAGCCGTTTAAAGATGTCGTGTTGCTATTTACCTAAACAAAAATCAAGAAACAATAAGGTTCTGTTTCTAATAACACATCCACAAAACACAAAACGGGTTTGAAACTCCACTTAAAAATGCGTTTTACTTTTATTTTAAATAATTCTTTTTCAATTTATGGAAAACGTGTCAGGCCAAAGAACTTTTGCCAGAATTTTTTGCTATTCGTTCGTCCATGCTAGATCTCCATATGCGTTCATTAGTTTTTCTATTTTTTTGCATGAGCTTATAGCAGCTAATAAGTCAAATTAGCTGAAGAAGTAGCATTTTTGAAAAACATCTCGCCTTCGTTATTAGTGATTCTGAATTTGTCCCAAATTTGTTTTTAGACTTATAATCAACGTTTTTAATTTTTCTCGAAGTCTTTTTATTAATATTATATTTAATTTTGCATTAAATTAGAGAGACGTAAAGGGAGAATTTTGACGATATATTATGGCCACCCAACGAAATTCTTGTTTCTCGGCTCCAGGCCCTTAAACGGGCAGGAAACGGGATTTTTAAGCCTAAATGTTATCATGAGACTAGAATAACATAGAGAGAATATTTTTACCTTTATATGGTCAACTGTAGAAAATTCTTTTTTCTGGGCCCCAGCCCCGAAATGGATCATTTTTGGTCAAAAATCAGATTTTTCAATATTAACCGAAAGATTTTGCTCCGATTACGCCAAAAATAAGTATTATTTTTGAACATTTAGGCCACCTTTGGGAATGTTGACTACTTTTCGTTTCTAGGAACCTTAAAGGGTCCATTTCCGTCAAAAAAAAATATTTTTCTTTATTTTTAACGCTGTCTCAACAATTCTTATTTCTTTCAAAATCGCTATATTTACGAGGGTCGATACTAGCACTGACTGTTCTTGTTTTATAAAATATTAACGGAATATAATTGTCTCACTTACCACATCTATTGCAAACTTCATTGCCTCGATCATCATGAAACCCGACTGTACATTTACGTGTTCTTCTGCGATAGCAGAAAATATCCCGTTGAACAGAAATGTTCCGTTACCTGAATAACAAATGGGGTGTTAGTCAACTAATAAATTTTGGTAGACCTTTTCTTATTATAAACGGGCTGCTTCCAGTGTAACAATCAAAATTTCGCCCAAATCTCAAATTTCTTATAAAAAAAAAACAATATAGTTTTCGACATCAATAGATTTCTTGTTGAAAAGCGAAGGAGAATATTTTTTTAATTACGAAAACAAAAAAACGATAGTTTTTGAAGCGGTCGCACATTTTGGCTAGACTTGTTCAGTCTCTTGGTGTCTTTATGAGATTTACGGAAATGTATGGCGCGCACTTTGATCATGATAATCCCCATGCGTTAATGCAATTTTTGAGCTAGTAATTCCGGAGACAGACTATATCAAGTCTAAAATTTGGCAAGACAGTGATTATGCGCCGTTTCTGCAAATTAACTTGCATAATTTATGTAAAATATTTTTAAGGGTTGCTCAAATAAAAAAAAAATGATTGGAAGAAAAATTGGAGAGAAAAGAGCTAGAGAACTGTTTAAGAATATTTTTTTCAAAAAAGAATATTTTTTTCAAAAAATGTTCATTGGGATGTATGCAAGTTATGCTCGTTTGAAGTTTATTTAATTTATGCGATGATTAAGAGGAGGGATGATTGAGAGGGATTTTTAAATTTATCATATACTACATGAGGATTATAAAAGTATTATATGTTGAAGCATCATAATTAATCATAGCTGACTATAAAATCTCAATAATTTGGCTTGCCAACAAGCAAATTACTGCTATCCAAACCTTAGTATTTTTTTTAATGATTAAGATTTTAGTAAGTTGTAATTAAATATGGTTAAATTATTGAATTAAATTAAGAAATTATGATAATCATACCCCGTGACCATTTTACAATCCTTTAGCTCGTAGAACTTACTACGATCGTAAAATCTGGAGCTCAGACTAAACCCCGTGGTCTTAAAATAACCGGGTTGACATCCAGCAGGGGATAGTCATGTCTCATGGCCAGGTTAGAGTATTTAGCCATGGTTAGCAACCTACCTAGGAGATGGAAAACTTTGAATAAAAACCTTGCCTATGTATTATAAGA
>JAUOBW010285316.1:0-10542 GCA_032360285.1 Lepidozona retiporosa | reverse complement strand
TGAGAATTTTGAGATATTTAACCAGTAACAGACATTATTTTCAAAAAACACTATAATCTAAAATATCCTTTAAAATACAATCACTACTTATTTAAAAATAACAACTACTATAAATATAATCTCATAGGGTGTAAGGAATTAAAAATCTCATTAAAGCACAAACAAAAATCTAAACTTTTGAAAAAATTGTATTTTAAATTTGAAAACACCAAAAAAAATAGTTTTTGAAGATTTAAAGTTTATTTTAAAAGTAGTAATAATGGGCCAATGAGTATAAAATCATTGTTTTTATATCTACTCACTATGTACTTCAATGGGGTATAAAGGTTTAAGTTCACAACATTAGCAATTTTTTTTTAATTTTTTTGATTTTTTATGTTGCGGACGTCACAAAAACCTAAATTTTGGATAAGGTAATAGAAACGATTTGTTTGCCAAATTTTAAGGTTTCCTACTATTAATTTATCAAAATAGGTTATAAATAAAAGTAATAAAGACTTTAACATAATGTTATGAAATTACCTAGAGTGAATATTTTGTGTAAGCGACAAACAAAAATATGGATTTATTCGGAATAACTAGTTCAATCAGAATTTAATTCTTAATTCTATATTTTGACCATAAAACCTCATTAAGAACATGTATAACTACTTTGGGAAACGATATTTTATGAAAAAATTTATTTATGTAACATGGCTGTGTGTGCCTCTTACTATTTTTATGTAGCTAAATATTTGTTGCGGACGTCACACGTTTTTATATTTCAGAAAATGACACATAAAGCTACAGTGCACAACCTTGTAATTTTTATTATAACCTGTCACTATAAGAATTAATGTAAATATAACTAATAAAGACATAACGATGTATATGAAATCCCGTAATAAATTATTTTCCAGAGCAAACTAACAGTACAACATTGCTTGAATAAACTAAATTACAATCGACTTCAACTTTTAGCCAAAAAAGTTGTTTGAACTTTACTTTATTTTTAATGATTAAAACAAAATTGGTAAAGGATTTAACTTATATAATATCACTTATCTTTACTATGATCCTTACTACTTTTCTATAAATCAAAAATTTGTTGCGGACGTCACAAAATTTACAAACTTTGGAATAGAAACTTAGCCAAATTAAAAACCTTGTTCTAGACACTAAACTATAGCTGAGGTGTTAATATACAATCATCTTTATAAATATCTTCTACAACAAAAGAAAGCAACATACTTGCTTAATAATGCAACGAAAACCTATTTAATCAAAAATACTATATTTTCCTCCATCAACCTAATAACTTATACAGAAGATAAATAATTATGTTAATATTGAACTATTTCATCGTTTAGATTCCTGGTGACCACTAATATTATGTTAAAACAGAACAAATAAACTACTAAAATACTAAAATGATATATATATACTAAAATAGTGACACTAAAACTAGTAAACGTATTGCCATTCACGTCCCACCTTGACCAAATGTGGCTTAACGTTAGCTTTGAATAATTGACTCTCAGTATAGTATATCGCCAACCTTTCTTTCTCTAATTGTTGTGGCTCATTGATACCAAAAGGTTTCTCTAAGCAACGTACAAGAACCATCTTCAAATCATAATTTATTTGAGTAGCGAGGCCCAGAAAAAATCCATCTTCATATGTGACAATTACCGACGAGTCTTTTTCTAGGTCAGCAATTTTAAGACAGCCGTCACTAAATTGGTATACCGTATTTATCTTTAATGACTGGACATTTCGCAAATAATCAAGCGTTTTTTTTACAAACATGTGAACAATGTTATGATCATGTGTGAGGTCTTCACTGAGCATCACAATTGATTCCATTTGAATAGCTTTTGTTGCAGCATCACGATAGTAGGCAACTATTGGATGAATTGTTATCTGAGTCTTTGAGAAGTGTGCACTTTTGATTTCATCTTGATACACTGTCTTATAATTTTCACCAAAATCCATTATTAAAATGACACAATCTTCCGGGAGGTTGTTCTTTAAAATATCAAGTTGGGCATCTTGCCAATTATCAGTAAATATGTGTTGTGTGAACGAAGTTCCTTTGATAGGTTTATCAATGTCAATTACGAGCTCATCCATAAGTTGTGTAAAGATGCCTTGCTTGCTAACTAAAACTCGTTTGGCTTTTTGAATCTCTACAAACTTGTTATCCACACGTTTTTTAAAAGACACCGTTTTGTATTCCCAATGCTGCCACTTAAATTCAAAATTATCAATTTCACAGTTATCCACAAGAATTTTAAAAAATGACATTAGTAATTCTTTTGTATCACAGCATTCACTACATTCACCACTGATGCACTCGAGCCTGTGATATTTGCTTTGATTCATCCTAGGGCAAAGTTTAACATCTAGGAGTCCATACAAGTCAATTTCAATAGATTTTAGGTTCTGCTTTTCACCTTCATTTCCAGCCTTCGATTTTAACGTAACTAAGCGCTTATTTATACAGCGAAGTTTCACAGCGATATTCAAGCAATAAGGGCATTGGCATGAAAACTGATGAGTCTTATTTAACAGTATTATTTCGCAAGGCTTGAGTGAAATAAATGTAACCATACCAACTTTTTTAAAGTTTGGACTCTTCTGGAAATTCATATATGCTTCTCTTAGGGACATTCTCATTAAATTCTTTCCTTTAAATTTCTTTTCAGGTCGAGGTTCAGATATGTCATCAGATAAATAAAATTCCCTAATTGCTTTAATAGTATCTTTCAATAGTGAATCACATCTTCGATTTCGACCGTATTTTGATATTTTCACAGATCTGTACTTTGCCTTTGAAATTGTTGCTCGTCGAATCCCCATTTTTTGAGTTCCAAAAGAAAGGAGTTTATATTTTTTCAACACATATGACATTGATTTATATAATGCGTTTCGAATGACAAATTCCTCCCTTGAATTTTTGTTTTTGTTAATTCGCTTAAATAAATGCTGAAAACCTTCAACTGCAGCATTAGACACACGCTTATTTTTGTTATCACTACAGAGACCTTCTTTTTGTAGAGCACAAGCTTTTCGTGGTGTCGCCGTATGAACAATGTCAGCTATAGTTTTAGCAAATTTCAATGGTGAATTTGGAAGCGCACTTACTGCTTTTCGCTTCCTATAGTTGCGTACCTGCCTTGATTCATCACATGGAATTTGGGCAGGCTCGTCCTGAATTGGGATTCTCTTCCTGTCACGATCTTTCTTACGATTGGCAATTTTTTTTTGGCGTGTCATCTCGTTTCTCTTTTTTGTTCTGTATTCCCGTATATATTCTTTTCTCGTCTCATTTCTGTCTCCAGAGTTTGTTAGGTTTCCATGTGTTGACTGAGCGGTTACACTATTGTGTCGTACTAAAACTGGTGTATTTGTTTTTGGTATATTTTCATCCTCGTCACAACTACTGCTATCATCTTTTCTATTGGCCATTTTTTTTGTTTTTAATTTTGCTCTATATTTTTGAGTACGTAATCGGGTTTTTTCTCGTACGTCTTTCTTCTTTAGCCTGGCAGTTCTCGACAGGTCTTCTTTCAATATACTTCTCGCTTTTTTTTTCTCTCACGGTCCTTTAGCTTAGCGATTTCATGGCTTGTGCTGTCCTTTTCAAATTTTCTCTTTCTGTATCCTGTCCAACGACTTTCCCCAACTTTTTTCACATCATCAGAATCTTGTAACGGCAACAAACGGAGAGACCAACGTTTCTTTGGTGCCATTTTTAATGTTAAGTCTAAAAATGAGTGATAAGTTTAATGTTTTCTAAAGCGTTAAAATGTCAATGAAGTGCTAAATCTATAATAGTTACTAATTTGGCAAAATTCTATCATAACTTAACTAGAAGAAGCAAAGACTACAGGGAGTTAAGCTAGAATAATTTAATTGAAGTTCTGAGTTGTATTAATTGAAACTTCAAAGGGTAATATAAGTCAAAAAGGTAGAATTTAAATAAAAATGCTAAAAACTATGTTAATTTAAATTACAAGTAAACCATGGCTCCAAATTTACCATTATTTGGGTACCTTAGAGTCAAAAAAAGTGTTAATATAAAACTATGTGACGTCCGCAACATTATAATTGAAAAGATACTTTGCCTAAAAAAATGCAATATAATAAATTAAAAGCAGTTACACATATATTTATAAGAAATTCCTCAATTAAACTATATCTAACATCAAGAAAAAATACAACTTGCAATTAAAATCTCAATAAACAGTATCAGAGATCTGGAGTTATGTGATTTATTATAGTACTTAGAAAGGCAATCTAGGTAAAATAGTTAGAATTAAAGGAAATTTGCTAGAAAAATTGTGTTATTTTGAATTACAAGCATTCAAGTGAACCATGGCTCCACATTTACCATCACTTGGGTAGCTAAAATTCAAAAAATAAATTATAACAGCATAGAATATGTTAGTATAAAATTATGTGACGTCCGCAACATTATAATTGAAAAGATACTCCGCCTAAACAAAATGCAATAAAATATTTTTAAAACAGTTACACATATATTTAAAAGAAATTCTTGAATTTAGCTATATCTAACATCAAGAAAAATACAACTTTGTAATTAAAAAATTCAAGGAACCTTATCAGACCTCTACACTAATGTTATGAACTATAGTACTTGGAAGACAATCTAGGTAAAATAATTAGAATGAAAAGAAAATTGCTAACAAAACTGTGTTAATTTGAATTACAGATGTACATGTGTATTATGGCATCAAATTTTTCGTTATTGGGATAGCTTAAATTAAATTATGAACCCGTCACAGCTTATTTTACGTAAATATTAAATTGTGTGACGTCCGCAACACATTTTATACATTTATCGAAAACTAATTTGACTTAGATCTTCTGAATATGAATATTCCTCTACTAAATTAAGAAAGTAATAGTAAGACAACTTTATTTGATGATACAGATTGATAAGATCCAACTAGATGATTTTTTTAATTGCTTTTGTGGTGCGGACGTCACACATGTTGCGGACGTCACACAAGTGAACGGAATTTTATTTTTCAAAATATTTTTAAAGCTGTTTTTTAGAAAAAGTTTTATTGCCTGTCCAGACTAAGTGGCTACCAATCCTAATTGAAAAACAGTTTTTTTATAAATAAAAATCCTCCTATTAACTTTTTATTAACAAAATAATTTTGTTGCGGACGTCACAAACTAGTGAACGGAAAATCAAAGCAATTTTTCAAGCCATGAGCAAACTTATGAAACCAAGCCTAATCGCAAGCAGCTATATATTTATTGAATCATATCAGTTTAAAGTATTTTTTAAACATAAAAGTGAGTATTTTTTTAAAAAACTGTGAAGTCACCAGAGGTTAGAATAACATGCATAAAAGTGAACGGAAGATGTGACGTCCGCAACATTATTTTTGACATTTAATATTTTTTTTTTGAAAAATGAAAAACTATTGAACCAAACGTTTTTTTGATCCTTCATATCTACTCTTTTGAGAAATAATCACTTTTTTTAAAAAAATATCAGTCTTGTATACTTTTTTAGCTTACAAAAACACCTATATATACAATTTTGACAAAATTCCGTTCACTTTTCGGTGTTCGTCACATCATACCTTCAAATTGGGAATTGGCATTATATTCTCTATGCTATCCAAGCTAAAACTAGGTGGGTACTTCATAAAAAATTAAAAATTAGTGTATAACTGTCTCCATACAAAAAGTTATAGGCTCTTAAAGGGCCATTATGCTATTTGTAGCACTCTAGCTTGAACAGAGCCATATGCATTGCAGCAGTAGTACTACGATTATTACTGTTCATTGTACGACGGAGACAAACTTTAGAAAAGTGTCCTTTTTTACCACATTTAAAACAAGTAACATTTTGAGCTGGACAATTTTTACGATTGTGGGATGGGTTACCACAGTAAATACAATTATCTTGTGATTGAACAGGCATGGCATTGAGTGAAGCTGGTGACGTAGGTGGTGATTCTCCTTGAACATTCATAGATGCAACGATATTTGGAACGGTTGTCGGTTTTGGTATATAAGCTTCAGAGTTCTTTTGAGCAATGTCAAGGGAACGAGCTTGATTAAATGCTGACTGCAAATCCAATGTTTTATTTTCAAGAAGGCGTTGCCGGATGTAATTAGAAGATATGCCGGTAATGAAAGCATCTCGGATTTGTTCCTCTCGATATTTTTCAGCAGAAACGCTTTTATAGTCACAGTTCTTGCTAAGTTTACGTAATTCCTGAAGAAATTCATCTAACGATTCACCAGAAGTTTGATGTCTTGTGAGTAATTGATGCCTGGCAAAAATCTCATTAGGAGTTTTTATATACAAATTATCCAGGGTTGCAATAACACTATCGTAGTCATCACACTCTTCGATATAGTCATAAACATTAGAAGATACAAAATTAATGATCGAACGAAATTTATCTGGAGCTGCTTCTCCGGCTTCATCAATAAAATTATTAAATGTTCGTTTCCAATGCTTCCATTCTTTTGAAGCAGTTGGTGAGTTGTGATCAAGATCAAGCCTCGTCGGTTTGAGGATCTTGGACATTATTTTTGTTGAATAAATTGTAATGAACTCAGAGAGATTGAAACATAACACGTTCAGAACGTAGACCTCTTGATGAAGGCTTTATTCAACAAAGAAATATACTGGTCTAAAGTATAAAACAAAAGAATATATAACACAAGTAAACACAGTCAAAATATGTAAACACAAGAATTCATAACAATCTTCCCTCCTACATGAAGAAGTCCACCAGATAAGAGTATAGGGGAGAGGTTACTAGCACATCACCCTTTCAATATAAAATCATCATACTTTTCAGGAACTTTACGAATCCGTGTAGAACGTCGTAAGTTTTCGGATGATTCATTGACTGATTCATTGACACTGGTGGATGTTGACTCATTAGGGATATCTCGACTTATATCTGCCGCTTCAATAACTATGTTTTCTTCTGATTCGCGTAACGTGTTTGTGTTTTCATTGATAATAACAGGCTCTTCTCGACTAGAAGGAGAATACGGGGCTAAATCGTGTAGAGAAACGGTTGATGCACGTCCATCTGGGTATCGGATATTAGCATATGTCGGGTTAACGTCGAGCAATTCTACTTTATCAACAAGATTATCGTTCTTGTTCGTACGTACAAATCGTCGTAGAAAAACTGGACCAGGTGATAACCAAGAAGGTAGCGATGATCCACATGCGGAGCGTCGAGGAAAACTAAATAATCTCTCATGTGGTGTACAGTTAGTCGCAGTTGATAGCAACGAGCGGAGAGAATGCAGAGCGTCCGGTAAGACAACTTCCCAGTTACTAGTATCCATGTTATGGCTTTTCAATGCTAAACGAATATTTTTCCAGATCAAACCGTTATATCTTTCAACTTGCCCATTGCCAACAGGGTGATATGGAGTGGAATTACTTGTTGATATTCCTTTCTGTGTAAGATATGATTTTAATTCGTTTGAAACAAATGAAGAACCTCTGTCCGAATGAATATAAGTTGGAAAACCACAAAGTGAAAATATTTGGTCTAAACACTTCACTACAGTCGATGAACTGATATCAGGACATGGAATTGCAAATGGATACCTGGAATATTCGTCAACTACTGTCAATAAATATTTATTGCGAGAAATTGAAGGTAACGGTCCTTTGAAATCTATGCTCAGACGATCCATTGGACGTAACGACTTTATCAACTCACCAGGAGGTGGCCGAAAGAATTGTGGTTTTAGCTCTGCACAAATACGACATTCTGAGCAGACTTTCTTAACTTCTTCAGTTGAAAACGGTAAGTTTTTAGATTTTATGAAATGAAGCATACGAGTTACACCTGGATGACATAGACTACTATGGATTTCGCTGAGGCTTGTGTGTGGAACTGCTGCACAAAACGCACGTGTTAAAGCATCAGGAGCAACATTATCAGGTCCCGGACGGTACGATATTGAATAACTATATTCTGCCAATTCTACCCTCCAACACTGGATCTTACTGTTTTTAACTTTTGTCCTCTTACGATTATCAAACATATATGCTACTGAACGTTGGTCCGTGATTAAGCTAAAATGACTCCGTAATAACAAATGACGCCACTTTCGGACAGCTTCAATAATAGCAACTGCTTCTTTTTCCACAGCTGGATAATTTAATTCGCTTTTATTTAGTGTACGAGACATGAAAGCAACTGGTCGTCCATTTTGATTCAAGGTAGCAGACACTGCTACATCCGATGCATCACATTCTACCACAAATGGTAGATTCTCATCGATCGAACTAAGAGTAGCACAGTGAAGTTCCTTTTTAAGTAATTCGAACGCAGTGATTGCTTCATCAGTAATTGGAAATGATTTAACATTTATTAAAGGACGAACTTTATTAGCAAAAGAAGGAATCCACTTGGAGTAATAAGAAAACATACCCAATGTTCTACGGAGTGATAAAACATCAGTCGGTGGAGGTAGAAGATCTAATGGACGTAATCGCTCAGCATCTGGCTTTATATTACTGTGACTGACACAATAACCAAGAATATTTATAGAGGGTACAGAAATTATCGATTTAGATTCATTAAGAGTCAATCCACAACGTTTTATAGCTTCATGAAACTTCCGGCTATTTTCATCTAGATGTGCTTGGTCATAACCACCAATAGTTATGTTGTCGAGATATGGGAACGTATCGTCTAAATCTTGCTCCTCTACAAATTTGTCCATTTGTCGCTGAAACATCGACACTCCATTAGTTACACCGAATGGCATCCTACAAAACTGATACAACTTTCCATTGCCTTCAAATGCTGTATACATTTTATCAGATACTTTAATTGGGATTTGGTGGTAAGCACTTTTTAAATCGAAAGTAGAAAACACTTTATACTTTGCAAGTTTATTAACAATATCATCAATTCGTGGGAGAGGGTACGCATCTAAATCTGTGTAAAGGTTGACAGTTTGGGAGTAATCGATACAAAGTCGTTTTTTATCACGGTTTACTGGGTCCTTTACAACTACGAGTTGAGCTCTCCACGGTGAGATACATGGCTCAATTATACCTTCAGATAACAGACGCGAAATTTCACTGTCAATGAATTCCTGATCGTCCTTATTGAATCGACGTGACTTTGTCGCAATTGGCTGACTATTATTAGGAATACTTGAAAACAAGGAAGGTATTTCGATTTTAGCAGATGGCAGTGCACAAGAGTTACTCTTATGTGTGACGATTAAATCCTCTTTCTCTCCCCCAAATGGGAAAATCAGATTTTTGTGTTGTTTTTGAAATTCATAGCCAAGGATAATGTCACTACAAAGGTTTTCTAAAACACCGAATTTAACATTAGTGTAACAAATGTCATTTACTTTAATATCAACAGAACAGCAACCTACTAATTTTGAGTCCATTGTTGTGAGAGCCATTGATATCTGCTTTGTACTAGGAAAGGTTTTTATTTTTAAAATATCGATAATTGATTTGCTTATAAAGTTATCCGAGCTACATGAATCAACGAGTGCGGTTACCGATTCACCATTAAGACTGACAACGACAGATGCATGAGAAAGACTTTCAGGACAATTGTTAGGAATCGCACACAAACTTGGTATATGCATTGCAGCCGTAGTACTACGATTATTACTGTTCATTGTACGACGGAGACAAACTTTAGAAAAGATTGTGAGCTGGGTTACCACAGTAAACACAATTTTCTTGTGATTGAACAGGCATGGCATTGAGTGAAGCCGTTGCCGTAGGTGGTGATTCTCCTTGAGAATTCATAGATGCAACGATATTTGGAACTGTTGTCGGTTTTGGTATAAGCTTCAGAGTTCTTTTGAGCGATGTCAAGGGAACGAGCTTGATTAAACAATGCTGACTGCAAATCTAATGTTTTATTTTCAAGAAGGCGTTGTCGGATGTAATTAGAAGATATGCCGGTAATGAAAGCATCTCAGATTTGTTCCTTTCGATATTTTTCAGCAGAAACGCTTTTATAGTTACAGTTCTATCTTGCTAAGTTTACGTAATTCCTGAAGAAAATCATCTAACGATTCACCAGAAGTTTGATGCCTTGTGAGTAATTGATGCCTGGAAAAAATCTCATTAGGTGTTTTTATATACAAGTTATCCAGGGTTGCAATAACGCTATCGTAGTCATCATCACACTCTTCGATATAGTCATAAACATTATTAGAAGATACAAAATTAACAATCGAACGAAATTTATTTGGAGCTGCTTCTCCGGCTTCATCAATAAAATTATCAAAGGTTCGTTTCCAATGCTTCCATTCTTTTGAAGCAGTTGGTGAGTTGTGATCAAGCCTCGTCGGTTTGAGGATCTTGGACATATTTTTGTTGAATAAATTGTAATCAACTCTAGAGATTGAATACTCAAACATTCTAAGTCCCTGAGTAAAAGACCAGTATATTTTGTTGAATAAATTAATAATAATAATAATAGAGGTTTAGGCACAGCTTCTACTTTTCTTAAAAAGCGTGCTCAGCTGTGCATTAGAAAA
>JAUOBW010285205.1:0-10549 GCA_032360285.1 Lepidozona retiporosa | reverse complement strand
ACTTCCAGCACCCTATAAAGAGGCCCTGTCACTGATAACATTAGTTGGTTATAAGTATGATTTCACCTTAATAAAGTAAAAAAGTGTGTAAAAAAATGTTGGGCTCATATCAATTTTTTTTATTTTTTCTAAAAATTTCAAACCGTTCCCAAGTTATGTACGTTTAAAGATTTAAAAAAGTAAATAAATCTTAAAAATATATATATTCTGTGGTGTCACTAGATTTTCATGGTCCAACTCTCTAAAGTGTCCTAGTAGTGAGGGTAAGTGAAGATGATTAGCAACATTTTATATTATAATGTGCTATTTTTTATTTAAATATGTGAGACAAAGTACTTTTGGTTAAATAATGTTTATTTCAATAATTATTATTAATATTACTATTTCTGTTGACCCTGCCGAATGCCACACATTGAATTTGAAAGGCATCCATTGATGACGTCATAACTCGAGAAATATTTATTTTCATGAAAAGAAATATTTTACTTTTTAATTCTCTTTCGAATGACATTTACAGAATCAAATCGGAATTGTGGACCAAAAGTTATGAGCGGTTAAAAAATGGTAAAAAAATATATTTTTGTATACAAAACAATAAGATTCATTTCTGAATTATGCGCGGTTCACTTCTTTCCTGTACCCACCCCCGGGCACAGGTGGGGATTCTACCCGTGGTTTTGGCCCCAGGAATGGGGATTCTACCCGTGGTTTTGGCCACAAGAATGGGGATTCTACCCGGGAATATATTTCATACAGAAAGCAATTAGTTTAACAATAAAACGGAATACAACTACTATTTGTAAACGGAAGGCCTGACAGTGGAACCTAAAGTGGACTGACAAAAACCAAAAGATATCCTGTTTGGGCTCCAAGGATGTGTATGTATAAAGATGGAATACACTATTTTTTTTGTAAGAACCAGTTAATTTTAGACGAGGCTCAATGTTCTTATTTTTTTCATTCATTTGAGGCTGAGTCTGTTCTTAAATTGTTCTTGATTATCGCATAATTTCATATTAGGCTCAATGTTCTTATCTTCCAAGAAACTAGAGGAATCATATTCGATATAAAAACAAAACTTTTAAGCAAAAAGTTAGTGTTGAAACACATCTAAATATAACAGAAAATACACTACGGGAACTCATTATTATGTGTGCAATATATATTCAATATCTGAATAATCATCAAATAACTTTATCTTTCTAGGTTATAAATGTTATTAAGTTTTCATGTCCTTACAATTATTTTATAAACTTCAGCCTCAGCGTTGTTCTTATTTTGGGTCATTTTTTAAAATCTGAGCCTTATTGTTTTTATAAACAGTGTTCTTACAAAAAAATATATTTTTCTCAAAACTCTTCATCTGAGTGACTAAATATTCAAAAATATATCAGTATATACTACAATTAACTGTTAATATAATGTCTATTGTTGAAATACAATCACTTCAAAAAAAGTTATAATAATCAAATAGAGAAAAAGGTGTACAAAACAATGCGCGAATATTAATCAACTTCAAAACGAGCTTGACTATATATGGTTAAAAAACAAACCCAATCAATCGTTTAAATTAACATATAATAAGGGTACTTGTAAATTTCATCATGCGATACTAGTTGGGTATAATCGACCTTATGGTTTTCAGGTATGTAAAATTTGTTTAATTAGTGTAAAATTTTATATGAAAACCATATTTCTTTAAAACACTACAATAAATAAAAAAAGTCAAAAGATAAATTAAAATGTGTCTTCCTCTTCTTCCACACTCCCTACATATTCTATTATGCTTCAATCCGATCAGGAAAGCAAGTGTCAACCCAATGGATATCCACATTATCTTTCCAACCATATTCGGTAATGTTTGGAATAATAACTTTGCTGCTTAAACAGTGTTTCCAGATGTAAGCGATTGTGTTTGCTCGTTTTGCATGATATTGTAACGCTTGACTGCATGGAGGAAATCTAGATAGGTCAGGGATTTTATTTTTGCGTGTATGCAGCATTGCTTTTTATCAAACATCTTCTATCGAAGTGTGTCAATAGAACGTTCACGGTACCCGTACAAATTTCAGACATACTCCTCTAGCTGTTTCAAACATATCTCCCACTTCTGACTCATTACCCAACGCAATAAGGGTATCTTCAAACTTACTATGGTTTAGTAAAACCTTCCAACGTACTTTGTTTTCCTTTCCTAAAGAATGATGCGTTATATTCATTTCCAGTAAATGCATGGAATCCATGTAAGGTTTTTTTTCGGTTAGTTGACATATCAAAGTTTGCTAACCAAAGCATATGTCTGCTCTGCCCAGTTCCATTACCGATAAACAACCTTTAATCTGATAGAAATAACGACAATCCAAGGACTACGATGTCTGTATCCCCAGACGGTGATCTAATAATTACTTTGTTTGTTGCATTTTCTTTTAAGATATGATCACAATGAAGAAATACCTTTGTGTCAGCTTCTTCTTGATTCGAAATTAGCGACTCAAAATCTCCTGCGTTTGATAGTGTGAGGTATCGACAGAAGCCTTCCGTAGAAATCACTATCTTGTTTGTTTTTAGAATGTTTAACATTTTTACTCTGTTATTCTGAATAACTTCGAATAAAATTTCAATCATCCTCGTTTTATTTTTCCCATTCGATAGAAACTTAGTGAATTCAGGTGGGATTTTCGACTTTGACGATTTGATCAAAATTTTGTCAGAATCACCTCGTTTTGCTCTCTCTGACGATTTGATAGAATTTTCTAAATAGGCATCAGCCACTATATCAATCTGTTTGTATCCAGTTGGTAATGATTTAATAATTTTAAATGTTAATTCTTCAAAGGTAGTTGGAATTTCACGAATTGTTCGAATTACTGCCATAAGGTCGACAATGTATGATGTTTCCTGCTTGACGATATCTGGCTGTCTAATCGTGTTGCTTGTTTGTACTAAAAGCTTAAGTAAGTCACTTTTGTTTGTCTTACGCATAGTACCATCGCCATTACAAAGACTGAGAGGTAGTGGAGATAATGGATATTGCAACGCCTTTTCAAAATCAACTGGTTTACCACTTTGAACGGATAGGGATAATATTCTTGCAAGAATATCACGATTAACCTCAAGAGATTTGATGACTTTGTTTTTAACAATCGTAATTTTAACTTTATCATGCTTAAAACCTTTGACTTTACATCTAGGTATGGGTTCGTGAAAGGATTTAGTTTGTGGTTCTACCAATCGTTCGACTTTAAATTCCTTGAATTTCTTCAGGCCAAATGTGTATAGCGACAGTAGATCATCAGCTATGTCATTGGGCAATGGTACCCCAGAACTTACATTTAACAAAGTATCTTTTTCAACATCGAACCCAAAAGGATTAATGTAATCTTCACAAAATACTTTCATAATACTAACAACACGCTCGTTTGACTGAAGAATTTGAGACGGTCTCAAGGGTTTGTACAAACCTGCATCAGGTGTTATACCACACATATCATTCATGGCTTTAGTATTTTTTGCTTGATCAGCCCTGTTTAAACACCATTTTAGAACAGAACTCCTATTACCAGCGAATTTCTTTATTCCACCAACCATCTTTGCATCCCTATTAATTGTTTGTTCTCCTCTTTGGTCGATAGCAGTTCGAACATTGTGATTTTCTTGAGCCAGTACGGAGATACCTTTATCGTCCAATAGATGCTTTAGTCCAGGATATAGTTTTTCTATTTGTTTCATTGATTCCAAATAGTATGTTCCATACCGTGCATAATTAGTTTTATCAAGTGCAAAATAAAGGGGCATGAAATATTCCCAAGCAAATAATCTAAGGTCGAAGTTATTTTCTTGAACAGCGGTATGGGCGTAATGTTGAACTTTCATCATATCAATATACATACACCAATATTGTGCTGTTTTTCCCAAATCTCCTGCTCGAACTCTTTCTTTAAAGGTTTCATACTTTCTGAAAAAGTCCTGAACATCGGCCAAAGAATTTTCGGTAAAACTATCTGGATCTGCAGAAAGAGATATCAACGAATCTGGGACAATTGGTGTTACTTCACCGATAAAACGTGCTAGTAATAATCGTTCGACTGCTTCAGACATGCCTAAAATAATAAGAGACAGTCTGAATAAGTCTCGAGATTATGAGTTTAATGATGGCTTAAAACAAAGTTAAATCTGTCAATGCAGATCATTCCTTTTTATTATAGTTTTTGAGATCAAACTTGTAGTCTTGTTTTAAAGAACATATATATTTTTATTGATTATTGTGTTTCTTATAACAATATTTCTTTAAATAAATTAAAAAATTACTACATAATGTTTAAAGCTAATTAACTAATGCAATGTTTTATTGTAAACTAAATTAGATAACAACATATTGCTCGTCCTCCAGAAAATGAAACAACAAATTTGATTCAGCCATATTTTCATAAAAAGACGAAAGAGATGGGGTGAATTGCATAGAAAGAATAACCTTTTTTGAACTTCAATTTCAAACAAAGTTGTTGATTACATAAAAGGGAGTTCAGACAATTTTTCAATTTCAGGGGGGCTAGACAAAGAGGATAAGTAGTGATCTCATAGGGGGCTATTACCACCGATATGAGAAATCAGCCAAATTAGGACCTCCTTTTATGCTCAAGAACATCCACCAGTAAGAAAACCGAAAGCTTTAAGCAGATAAATATTAGTATTATTATTGAAACACCGAAAGATTCATGACCTACATTATCATCAATCACAAGCAATTCATTGCTTTCGCGCGTATCTTAGTATATGACACGCATCATGACAATTTAATATTTATATTTACAATCTCCAAAAAATTCTACAACATATTGCCTCATATAGAAGGAGTCTCATCTAACTCAAATATTTCCACACCCCACAAAATCCTTTTTTAAGACCTGGCTGCTATTAAATAGAAGAAGGATTAAAATAGTTATATAAAACAATACAAATAATAGTACCTGAGTGTAGTATCCAGGCTCTGTTATAGTGGGTACCAGACATTACTCCACGAAGGCTTCCTGAAGTGCAAAGATTAGATTGGAAAGCAATATCCTCAAATCCGGAGTCTGACATAAATTGGCCAATAACCTGAAAGAAATAATTTAAAAAGATTATAGAAAATCAGTATGTAAACAAGAATTTATATTTTTAGGATAATAACTACCTACCTGTTTTAAACTCTCAAAGACATATACTGTAACTAGTATAAAATATCCAAACTACGGTTCTCAAGTATAAAAACACACCTGCTCTAAATATGACTGGTTAGGTATATACTATATAATATGGTTAAAATATATAAACATAAGGAAACATTCATACAAGTATGATACTATAAAATAAATCTAACACATGGCATCTTAGGGTATTGATTTTAATTTAGAAGAAACTCCACCTATCTGAGCATTACCCAGGCATCTACAGTGATGGGGGTCCTCCTGAAGCACACTATGGGCTATTATACACCACAATTTGGAAACAAAAATTTTACCCCTGCCTGTTTTTAAAGGGGGTGGTATGCAAATCATTGCTTTAAAAACAAATCACAAATACCTGAAAATTTTCTTTCATGAAGTGAAAGTCGCCAAGGTGTATCACAACGTTTGATAATTTAGGGAGGTTATTCCAAAGTAGTTTATGTGCATTGATTGCAGCGCCGACGTCGAGAGTTATATTTACATAAGGCATGTTAACGTTATTTGCTAATTTTTGTAGATATTCCATATAAGTTTCTATCGTCAAATAATCTGTGACCTTCGTTGTTATTGGTGGTAGAAATGTTAAAACAGTTTTTAGCAAATCAGCACTTACACGGTGGTGTAAAAGCCATCCAGGAAAATTTGGTATAATTTGATCAAATTCATTTTTATGTCGTAACCACATCCATAAAAAATATTTTGTGTTAATATTGAATTTATTTTCCAACTGATCTTCTATATATGAAAATAGCGGAGGTTCTTTTTTAAGATTTACTATAGGGACTGTAACATTGGGAACAGTTGAATCAATTAAACGTTTTTTTTGCTTGGGGATTTCTGGTAATTCTATAATTTCTACTGTTTTTTTGCTAACTTCTTGAAAAGCTACCAAATGAGTAGTATTTACTGATCCTCCACCGCTTTGTTTTTCTACTACAACGTCAAAGTTATCTACCCAAAAATATGTCAATACAACATCCGAATCATTTACAGGCTTCAAACTCAAAGCAGTATCCATTGTAGCTAATTTTTGTGCCTTTTGCGCTAGTGCCGTTTCTATATCACAGGTATTATTGTATGAGATGCAATGTCCAAGTCGGTGATTAATATCTATAACTTTTCTCATGCCAGTTAAGTTGTGCAATCCCAGTGCAAGCAAAAAATGTTTTGCAGTAATCACTTTGCCTCTGGTTACTCCATGTACTAAGTCTGAAGCATATGAATCAATCAATCGACTAACATTGTCACTACGTATTACGCTATGTTTCTGTGAGGTTTTTAATAAATGACTAAAAAACTTTAGGACTAATGGTGGGGGGTTTCTCTCTGCTGTATTAAGTTCCTCCGCATTAGGTGGCCAGCTCAGTTCTGGAAGCTGTTCACTATATTTGATAATATCCTCACGAAGATACTCAGCAGCTGTTATTACAGTTTCCTCACGTTTGTTGAAATTAATTTCAGTAATTAATACTTCTTTATTTATTACGATATCAGGAAGATGGCCATGTGTCGGTCGTAAAAATTCAATTTTATTTCCGAAATCTTTAAGGATTCGAGCTTTAAGTTTACCTCTGTATCGAACATCATCGACATTTAGATTATAAATTACATGTAGGTCTCTCATAGATACGGCATGGTTATCTTCTAATATCCTGGTATTTATATAGTTTTTAACAGCTTCATAATCACCAGCCTCTGAGGCAATAGTTTTGGATGAGGAGCATTCTGCTATTTTTTTAAAGGAATCACTGAATCCAAAAGTAAATTCTTTATAGCACTTATCGTGGTATTTAAACTCCTTAGCAATCAAGTCCTCGTCCTTTATTAGTGAGTACATTGTTGGATCTTTTGTTTCTGCTGCATTTTTTACAGTAGTTTGTGCTACAAGTGTTGCTATTTTTATGGGAGTTTTTTGGATTTTTCCACCAGATTTCTTTGCGATTTTTTTGCAAAAATAACATTCTTCAGGGTATAAATTTGTACTTGTGTTAGTGTCAATAGAAGAACGTCTTGAAACACGCCTATCCACCTCTTCTTTTTTTTCTCGTTTCCCACTTAGTATTAGTGTAAACTTTTTGTAACATGGATTTGAATGAATGAAATGTTTTGTGTGGTCGATGACATCAGGGAGCGTATCACATTGTTGTTTATGGTAATTTTCACCTTTAGTTTGCATCCGATATTCTTTAGCCTCTTTTAAGCGACTCTCATTGTTTGCAGTTATTTCTTTCAACTTTGAATATTCGCTTAAACCAGAATAGTGGACAACGCAATACATAGCCACGTTTATATTGTATATTACCTAAAGGAAAAAATATTCATAAAATTAATAATATAACCTCAGAAATAAATATATAAAAAAATTCTCAAAATTTTAGGAAAGGCTAGATTATATCTATAGTAATAATTCACAGTTTTATAAATAACAAATATACATTTTAAATAGCTATAATAATTAATATTATTATATCATGAAGCAACAAATATTTAGTTTATTAATTACAGTTGATTTGATTTCAATTAAGAAATTATATTAGCTACAATATATAGTTTTTTAAGATTAATATAATATACAAATACCATAACATGATTTTAATGTTTAGTGACTCTAATGGAGAGTTTTGTGACAACCATACTCTTTATTTTATGTTGTTGTTGTTCTAAACTCTTTTAAGGCTATTTTTTATGGTTGAACTGATAAAAAGGCTATTAAAGGTAGATTTTTCGATTTTAACCCCTGTGGGGGAGAGCTAAATTGTGATTTTATCTCAAAAACTCGCTGTAATAATGCACAATCTATAATAACTATACATGCAGGACCTGTTTAGATTTTAACTTGTAGTTACTGGTTGTTTTATGAACAGACCTTTAAAATCTGTAAATGTACCCTTTTCTGCTCTCCAGCCTGAGTATCTGATATGGAGGGTGATTTGGAGCTAAGTAAAGCAATCTAGTTGATTGTATGGATGGCACCACTCTTAATTTAGAATATTATAACTGTTAAAAAAAATGTATCTGTTGTTTTATCATTATTTAAGGGAATATTATATATAGTTGAACCAATAAAACGGCTATTTAAGGTAGATTTTCTTGATTTTAGCCCCTGTGGGGGAGAGATAAATGTGGTTTACTCTCAAAAACTCGCTCTAACAATCCACAATCAATCTATAATAACTTTACATGTAGAAAACATTTACATTCTAACTTGTCTTTACTTTTTGTTTTGTGAACACAGCTTTAAAATCCTGAAATATTGCCTTTTTAGCTCTCCATCTCTGTATCTGAAATGGAGCGTGATTTAAAGCTAAATAAAGCAATCTGGGATTTTTATGGTATATATTTGTGACACACAGCATAAATACTTGCAGAAAAAGAAAGTTTTAATTACTCTAATCATATTTAAAGTAGAAAATATGGAGTTGTTGTTGGACAAATTTGAGATTTTTCGATATTTTTTGTATAGAGCCTCTGTGGAGGAGCATGCACTAAAATTATTTTCTAACATCATGAGTTTAATCTAGTATCTATATGCATCCAAACTTAAGTTGATATAACAAATTTAAAAAGTTTTAATCTTCTGGTGAGCAGATTTATATTTGCTAAATTAACTAAAAAATTACTACGCCCTCTGCGATGGAGAGCCGTTTCGAAATCTCATCCTGCGAAGGAATTACACAACATTACCCGAATGCTATATCCTGCTACGTAAAACAGGTTTTTGATACTTCCACTGCATTCAATACCACCATTTTTTTTCTCCCATTTTCAAATAACCAAATGACTAAGAACCATCCTTTACAGCATTCTTCAACACTAGAAACTATCAAATTGCCCTACATTGTTTTCAATAATTTTTTATTAACGGCCAAAGTATCGATTTTCCGTCCGATATAATTTTGTATTTCGTAACAGGCCCGGTAAATGTAAAAGTATTGTTTTGTTTCAATTAATTTTTGGTCAGTTAGTAGATATTAATATTTAGAATGTTTTCCAAAAAAGAAAAATTGAAAATATTTCACGGTTGACTAGTTCCAGGCCCCTACGCGTTTTCACGTTTGCGCTCATATCACTATTTCCGAGTGTCTTTTTGGAATAAAATTTCTACCAGATGTTTAAAATGATATATGCAACATCTGGTTAAAATTTTGTGAACTTGACCACCACAGATTTATCTGAAAAATATCCTTCCAATTTTACTATGTTTAACTACATTTATCTTTATAATCAATTATATATTAATTTTTGTTGATTTATACCGAAGCAGGGACATAACAAACACATAAATAGACACACCAGTTGTATTATTTTATACTGTAATGAAAAAATATGTTTGCATACGTTTATAAAAACTCGCGTAAATACAATCACCGTCCCCCAAAAATATTTACTGCCCTGATCTGGCTATGAGCGCTCTCTTTCATTATTTCGAGCACTGCAAAATTAACCCTGGAAATTTTAAAACTCTGATATATAGAAAACCGTTCAAGATTTTTACACAAAATAAAAAGCATTATAGTCAGTCAGGGTAAAAAAAAAAAATGAAAAATTTGTGCGGATTGAAAGTGTTTATATGGAACATTTTCATGGTAAAGCTCAAATAAAAAATCATAAGGTTTCTGTGGTATATTTAAAAAAAAGCTATGTTTTTTTTTACCCCGAAGATGGGTCAAAAAACAATGTCAGGGGAAAAAAATAACTATTTTTTAGCTATAATTTTTGTTTTTAGGCAAAATTTAACTCAAATGACAACTGAAACTTTCAGAATAGCTAAGAAAATATATTACCAAGTTATCACATTATTATATAGGTTGAGTTTTCTAGCAAACACCAGGTGAGACCGTATCAGGACGGGTGCTTAGTTAGGCGATCAATATACTTTCCTGTTTGGCTGCATAATAAAGGTGTTTAGAAACTGGATTTCTGAGTTGGATAGAAGTTGGTGGTCTAAATTAGCACCGATAAGATATATATACAAATAGCTGAAAATTTGGAAAAGCAAAAAAAAATGAAAATCAACAAAATTATGCCTTATTTACATTCCAAGGTCCTAAGTGACGATGAACAGAAAATCAACTAGAGGCGGCCTAGGTGTGATCCATCTTGTTGTGTGATTATATACAAATCTACCAACGGTATTGGACTTCATAATGGTTGACTGCATTGTTTGCTAAACAGTTGTCCCACCTTTAAGTTATATAAGAGTGGTAATAAAGGCTTAGCTCAACTGTGTTTTGATACCAATTTTTTCTAGTTTCTAAACCAAACACATTATTACATAGAAAATAATATTCACGGTGAAAAAAAACATACCTTGGGGTGAATAAGCTATGTTTTTTTTTACC
>JAUOBW010285094.1:0-10552 GCA_032360285.1 Lepidozona retiporosa | reverse complement strand
ACCCCCTGGTTTTCAAAACATTCAAGAGACTATAATTCAAAAACGGTAGTGAATTGGGCAATAATATTATTACGTTGCTAAATCAAAATTTCCTGTTCTTTCCAATGGTGTACATGATTTTCCAATATTCGTGTTTTAAAATTTCACTACCTTGGTATCGATGACGTAACGAATCACGTGATTTCCAGGGGTTTGCCGGATTTTTTCTAGGGGCACTAAGGCTATTTTGTTTCTAATATGCTTCAAGATATCAAATACCTTATTCCCGGGAAAAAGCCTACGGATCCTGGGAATTTTCCTCTACTACCTAGCAACGGCATTTTTTTTCTTCAGAAAATTACAAGTTTTTGTAATTTTGTCGAAAAAAGTTCATTGAATTTTTTTAAAATTTTTGTAATTTTCTTAAAAATAATTTATTGACATTTTTTAAAATTTTGCATTTTCTTAAAGTTCCATAGAACGCATATTTTGAAGCATGATGAATATATGCTCACCTACATAAAATTTTAATTGTATAGCAACATTTTTGCTCATTCAAGGGCATGTGCCCTTTTTACATCCCGAAAACAATATTTTTAGGCCTAAAATCAACATTTTATTGATTATTTTTTGCAATATTGATAATAATAATAATAATAATATTGATTCTTTTATTTCTTTTAAAATTTCCACGAAGTTAGAAGGAAAATATATTTTCTTTTAGGACATATTACCACTTGTAAAAAATCCTAATTTGGGGCCTGGGTCTAATTTAGGATCCGAAAAAATATTTTTGTTGACAAAGTGCTGATGAATATATTTCAGTCCATTAGTTACTAGCGCTTGTTTTTTTTTAAATTTTTTATTGAGTTAGAAGACCAACTTTGGACCTATATGGTCACCCGTCGATAAATCTCGTTTTTCAGCACTGGGCCTAAATTTTCCCTAATTATACAGAGTGGTTCTTACGCCTAAAATAAACGTGTTTAAATTTTTCTCAAAAAACGTTCATTATTATTTTTTTTAATTTTGAATGAAGTTAGAGGACCATAGGGGGGATTTTGAACCTATATGAGCTGCCGAAAATTCTGGTTTTCAATACTGGGCCTAAATTTGCCCTAAATGTTTTTATTTTCATTTTTTTTGAATATTTTTCTCAAAATCCGCTCATTAATTGTTTTTCAATTTTTTCGAATACGGTGCTATAATTTTTTTAAAATGTTAGAGGCCCATAGGGGCTTCATTTGACCAATATTATAAAGAAAAGTCTCTTTTTAGTACTGGGCCCCAAAAAATCGAATTACAAATATTGAGTCAATTTTTTTCAAATTTGGTTTGATGTCAAAATATATTGAGCTTGTCTTTTATTAATATCTCGGGGAAGTGAAGGCTTGTTGTTTTAGTAAGTCTTATTAAAAATATCTCAAGACATCTCTTAGACATTTCTTACGGATTTTTTAATTTATGATGTATAATCATATTTCCGGGAGTCCATTAGTCACTAGCCCTTGTTTAATTTGTAATTACAATTTCCCCTTTTTAGACCTCCTAATATACCCTTGAGTGACAAGCCTGCGTATATGGCTACCCATTACTGGACCCTACCTAGGCCTCTTTGATAAAAAAATCATGTTTTCGATATTTACTCAAAAAAATTTGCTCCAATTCTAGAGATGAATTAGACAAATAAATTTCAGGCCATAACAATATTTTTTTATTTTTTTTTGCATTCATGTTTTATATAGTTAATGATATTAACTAATATATTCTTATATTTGGCTTGCCAACAGGCAACACGCTTGCTTGCACAAACCTTTAGAATAAAATGTATTTAATTTTTCAACAAAATAATACATTTATAAGAATTGCTTAACCAGGCTAAAGGGTTCCTTCTTCCCTATAATTGCATTTTAGTTAACTGAGTAACTTGTGATTATATTAGAGATTAATTATCCTACGCGGATTGCCTTTACTACGGCTCAGTAGCTCCATCTACCCTTTATATTTACGGTATAATCATACGGGTTTTAAACTTAAAACTTAATTTTTTTTTGTGAATTATCTGTTAAAAATCTACCTTCAGCTTAAGATTTTAATCATTATAATAAAAGTATCAACAAAATAAGAAAATTTCCCGAATTATTTTCGCTTTAAAAGTCTTATACAACCATCATGTTTTAAAGCTTATTGTTTGCCCCCGATTTGATCACATGACTACTTTTTTATCGTGTTTAACATGGATCATCGAAGAGGATTGCTTGTAGATATTAATATTCAGTTAATTGCGCAAGCTAGAAAACGCACGAAGCGCGTATTTCGACGCGGTCGCACCTTTAGCAAGAGCTGGGTGCGTATGGATTTCGTTACCCAGGATAGCTGAGTTCAAATAGTGAGTTTTTGCATAGTTCGATGCATATTTAGCTTATTTAGTGTCTTAACCAATCAGCGACGTTACACAAGTGTCTAAGAAATACACAAGTATGTATATATCAGCAAAGTTACCAGATTTAAAGGAAGTTGTCATATGAGGTGTGAAGTGAGGCTGCTGGACCAGGTTAATTTTTTTTATGTGAGGTCATACTTCCGGATTCTTTTATTTGGCTTGCCAACAAGCAACACGCTTGCGCAAAACTTTAGAATAAAATTGATTAATGTTTATATTATTCGTCATGTCTTAGTTGAAAAAGCATCCGATGTAATTATAACTTATTAAATAATATTAATGTAACAAATACATACTGACAAATTGTATACTAACTTATTAAATATCTTCACCATGTCTTAATTATAATTATTATATAATGTTATAGGAGTCGATTTATTCGACGGGCCATAATAAGCTAGTTATTATATATAGCTAGTTATAACCGTATACAGTTCGTAATTTGATAATATTGATATATTAATGTTTCTGACGCTTTTGCGTATTTTGCGTATTTTTTATTATTAGTGAAGAGCGTTTACCTCGTCCTCTTAAAAATGGCGATTACACGTTGTTATGGAAGTGTCTCGAGTTGAATAAAGTAAACATTTCGTTGAGGTACAGTGCACAGACGATGAAGCGAATATACCGATTTTTTAAAACCGGCCTGTACACAATCCAATCTATATATAACACTACCATCGGCAAAGAGGAAAGATGAATTGTGATTTAATTGTTATATCTTCACAGAAATAGTACACGTTTTATTTTTATAAGAAACAGGTCTATAAGAAACTTAGAACTAGATGCTCTAAAATTTTAAGAAACTGTTAGTAGTAAGTTGTAAATCGTTAAGAAACTGCTAAATCCATATTATTGTATTTTGTTATATATACATTTCCTATGTACAGAATAAGATTACAAGAATTTGCAAATTGATGTAAAATATACCGTCTCCGTACATGTATTTTTATATTTACGTTTAAAAAAATTGTTTTATTGAATTTTGTATATTATATATTTTATTAATATTTTTTGTATTTCAAAATAAGAATTTTTTGGAAGTAAAATGTTAAAAACAATGCTAAATAAATATGATGCGTTCATGGTAATTATATAAATAGCTAGTTGACGAAATGTTTTTTAATATGAATATTTGAAACATTATGTAGTACTTTTTGTAAAATAATCTTATTTTATGGATATAACATATCGCTCTACTTATTTAAAAATTATGTTAAGCATTATATTGTTAATAAACTATTTCCGAGTTTTCCGAGTTGGGTCAGATTTTTTTATAAGCAACCAGTTTATAAGCAAACAGTACTCAGATGACTAAAAATTAAGCAACTTTAAGTAATCGGTTCCATAATCATAGGCAACTTGAGAAAAATTTACATTGAAAATAAAATGTTATATACATAATTGGTTAGCTTAGATTACATGTATATTATATTTCAGTCATCATAAACTCTAAAATTACAATACACCTTTTAGACACATGTTTCTTTTTGTGTTGAAAATATTATTCTTTAAATATTTATTTTCATGAAAAATGAAGCAGATATTCAGATTCCCCGTCATAAAATAAGCCTATCCACCAAATCAATAATTTTGTTAACGTTTGCTATAAAAATTCGATTCACGGCAAATCTTGTCCCTCCAAATGTATTTTTAAAGAAATTACAACGTCTTCTATGAATTTTAACGTAACGCGGTTTGCAGTCTGGACTCCATGTAGAGGGACAACTTTGCAAACAAACTGATTTTCTTAGCAAAATCTTAACAAATTTGTAATTTTTAAATATTCATAACTTCTGTTCTAATAGCATAAAAAATACAAAGTTTATTAGATAGGCTTAGTTTTCGACCAGAATGACGAATATCTACTTCTTTTTTCACACAGTTCAGTTTTTAAATTTTTGCGTTTTCAACACAAAAACACAAACATGTCTAAAAGGTGTTTTTAGAGACTTTTTTTCCTGTAAACATATGCATATTTCAAAATGTTTTAGTTTTATTCTTATAAAAAAACGATATACGAAAACCGTTAAGCCACTGTTAAGCAAAGTACTGAAAATCATGAAATGATAAGCAAGTACTGGAGCCTCACCTCAGTTGCTTATATATAAAAAAACGTGTAATCATTAAAATCTTTTTTGTTTCAGGAATATAACAAACAAATATTTGTTACATATATAACAAACCAATATTTGTAAAAAGAATAAATAGGAATATTTGTTACATAGATAACAAACCAATATTTGTAAAAATAATATTACACTTTTTTCTTTTTATAAGAAAAATTTTATAAGAACAGCAAGGCTTAAATTAGTCCAAAAATAAGAACAACCTTAAAACAAACCAAGGCTTAAATTTTTGGAACAATTGAAGGCTAAATTGAAGTCCCTGTGATTTGGGGAATTTTCTTCATAAATTAATGCAAATACGATGCAAAATTTATTTTATATACAAAACGATATGATTTTTTTATGAATTACATATACTTATAATTATACCCTAAAAAATGATAGTCTAAAGTTAAAAATACATACACATATTTACATATAATGTTAGAACTAACAACACTGAGGCTAGATTTTTGCAAAAATAAGAACTGAAGAACAAATAGGACTTAATATTTTAATAAAAATTAGAACAAGTTAAGAACATATTATGGCTTAATTCCTCTAAAAAATAAGAACAGTAAGGCTTAAGTCGATTTTCCTGGTTCTTATAAAAAAAAAGTGTAGACGAACATTTCGATTAATATTTGTAAATAATTGACTAGTCGAAACTAGTCGAACCTAATCGGAAGGATTCAATTTCGATTAATCGAAATAAGAAGGCCGTGGATAGGAGAGCATAATAGCCCTGTCTCTTCCAAGTTAGTACCACCGGCTGTAGTAGTATTCTAAACAAATATAAATTTAAATGAATTTAAAAGAAAGGACACAGGGCGCTGTTTCGAACGGTTTTGCAATTTCAAAATTTTTTTCTTATAAAAAAGAAGCGTTTCCTATAAAAAATACATTGCGTTGGCTTTTAATTTTGACTTTTCTTTCTTGTAAAAAAACAAAAGTTATGACAATATTCACATTCCAGTGAAAACTATTTACTATGTTTTATTGTTTAGCAACCAATTAATTGATAGTGTACAAAGTCACGTGATTAACTTAATCAATAGTGTGCATTGGTATCAGGGGGTAAAGTATTAATATTTTATAATGTTTACTATAAAGAAGGAAGGGAAATATTTTAAACCAATAATAAATCTTCTGATGAAAAATAAAAACTAAAAAACTAAAAAAATATGAACATTTATGCAGTTCAGCTGTCTAGTATTGATTTAAAAATTATATAGTTTTCAATGTTTTTGAAAAAATGCACCTGCCACCCCCTGTTTAAAAATCTGAGACAACGATAGGCTTAACTGAATGAACCATTGTTTAGCAATGTTACAGGGGGTTAACTATTATATAAACAAACAGTTTATAACGTTATTATTTTGAATTATTTTATATAAAAAGTATATTTATATATTTAAAATATTATTCTTAATTAGATGAAGTAAAACAATATTATAAATAAGCATTATAAAAGTTATAATTATAATTTTTTATTATTTATTTCACACCCGGATTAAACTTCTTTTCATTTTCTCTTCTTCGGTTCGTTTATTGTTCGTCATTTTTGAGATGAAGAAAAGTTTGAACGAAGTTTGAAAAAAGTTTTGATGAACGTGGCGACGACTAGATTTTAGCCACTATTTTGGTATTTTATCTCTTGGTTTACACGAAATAACTGGAGATTAATTTTTGTTGCGTGTTTTATTATAATGGGAGATTATGGCCCAACGAGTACAGCAAATAATACGTTCGAACCATTTGATGCGGGTATTTTCAAAGATAAAACCAAAGCTCAAGAACTAAACGAAAGCAAAGATAGTGATGAAGGTTTCAGTTCTTCATTTTCACCGACTAGTGAAAATTCTATGATACAAGATCAAGGTATATCATCGAATCTTAATTTATGGGGAAATAATCAAGAAAAAGAAGAGCCTTATTTTCTTACGTCAATTCAACAACAACAACAAACGACTTCAGTTTCTTCCTATCAAAATCCTAATTCTCGACGCGCCGTTCAAGCGCCAGTGGGTCTAGTTAAGAAACCAACACCAGCTTTATCAACTTACTTGGCATCTAATAAATCGGTGGCAAATTCACTGGGTGTAGCTGGATGGACTACACAATCACCACAAAATGTGTCCACATGGCCGAGCAATCAGTCCCTTAACGGAAACACAGTTGTCAATTCAAATTGGAACAACAACCAAGTAACACGTAATGGAATGGTAAATAGCTACGCCATACAGCAAGGGAATACATCAGGTGTTCAAGTCCACCACCAAATTCAGCAGCAACAACAACATCATACTAAAATGGCCTTACATAATAGCAAGCAAAGCATGACACCTCATGTTCAAAATTATCAAAATAATCAGTTCTACCAAGCGCAAGCCCAACAAGCGATGCTCGCTGCTTCCATTCAAGCAAAAAATTTCAAAAATCGGAATTTCGAATCCCCGATTTCGTTCAATTCTTCAGGAGGTATTAATAGTGTTCAAAACACTGGAGTGCCTATGCCTATGCCTAACACAGGGACAGGAGGTTTAGACATGAACATGGTGGATGATATATCGAAATTAACGAGTACTTTTTCAAACATGAACACGACATCCGCCGCCGAGCAAAATAATGTCAATGGGAATTTAAATGGGTTTTATTCCAACAACAACCAGGTATTTTATAATTTGTTTTGAAATCATGTTATTTTAGCAAGGTTTTTTTTTGCTTTAAAAAATTAATGCGGCATTTAAGTTCTTGAACGCCACTGTATATTATAAAAATCAAAACAATCAAAGCTGGAAGCAAAAAAAAATTGCACGGCAAAATCATTCATGCTCGTTTTTTTTTTACTCAAAAAAAATCTTCTCGCTTGACTGCTCTCAAAAATGAAAAAACAGACTCAAGGTTTGTGGGCAGAACCATTTGCATTGCTGCATTGAATATTTGCAATATTTAAATCATAAAACATTTTTCTATCTAGTCAGGTATGAACTTGTTTTCAAATTTTGCAGACAAAAATTCATAAAAAATGTGGATAATTGAATCTGATATCTCATATTGAACAAGTAAAAGTGTCTGGAATGAAAAAAAAAATCGTTATGAATATCGTATGTTTTATGGCTTCATATTTCGTTCGCAGTTCTGGATATTTTTTGAGTATTTTTTACTCAAAGTTTAATGACAAGCAGGTCTTTCTTTATTCGGCATTTTAAAAAGTCAAGAAAAAGGAAATTGTTTTAATCCGTTTTTGTAAAATATAACTTTTTAATCTTTCTGACATATGTTTTTATCATTGTTGCTTTTCCTGTTCAATCTATGTTTTTCTTGACACCACTTGCAAATTAAAAACATGTGTTCCTTATTATTTTGTACATATGTCTCAAGCTGCTTTTAGAAATCTATAAAAGCCACATTTCAATATTTTTTCATTACTTGGCAACATACACTAATATTTGTTTTCAACGATTTGTATTTACAAAAATTAAATTACCAATCGAAGGGAAAAATGGAGTCAGTTATTTTAAAAATGCAAAATGTGTTGTTATTGCAGGAACGTCGCAGCGAAGATGCGGTTAAATACTCATCTCTTGAAAGCAGGTTTATGGGCGACGTCTTCAAATCTCCGTTGGACGATATGTCGAGATACGATGGTAATTATTTCAATCAATATTAATGAATTAAAATCATGCATTGAAATAGAAAACTTTTTTTATTTTTAATTCAATAACTTTTTAAATAACATCAGGATGTATCGAAAGAATTTATTTTATTGTAAATATGCATCAAATGCAAAACCTCCCCTCGATGCGAGTGGCATGTACCCTTCAATTTTACTCCGTCAGGTATTGAGTATTATGAAGGGAAGTTTTGCGAATACATTGTACATATCCAACACGTTTGTAAACTCTTTCAGGCGTGCTTATATACGCGGCCGCGACATGTGGGCCTATAGTACATAAAACAAAAACATGAGTCAAAATTAAAAATAATATTGGGAGAAGCGATTACTGTAATACATATTTATTTATAAAATACTAACATAGCGATTTATATGAGAAAAAAATGACGATAAGGGCTAATTTAACAGGGTGGAAGAGTTCAAAGGTTTATGGTGTCGCCTGTTTTATCTTCAAGTGATTTTGTATATTTATACTTTCAGCTTTTCGACAATACAACAATACGCAGAAGAAATTTCCTCGTGGAAGGGAAGGTAAATACACTTTTCATAAAAACATTAAGGCTAAATAAATGTAAAAAATTAAGAACAATCAAGGCTTAATTTTCTAAGAACACGTTTTTATGAGCGTTATTTTTACATCCGTGGAAATTTTGTCTTCATCTTATGAAAATAATACTGCAATTATAATAAGGCTTAAATTAAATTCTTGGAAAAATATTGTACTGGATATAGTATTAATGTCTTCTTTTTGAAACTTTACTGAAAGTTAAATTGGCTGTTTTTTACAAATATAGTTGGTTGACCGGTTTGCCGTTCTTTCTAAAAAAGTTTTATTTTAAAATTAAGATTTTTTTTGGTAGGATTATCATTCACTAAGCACAGCAACTGTAATATCTAATACAAACCATTTATTTACATGACAAAACATTCATTTGCATGCCATTGTAAACGTGATCATGGCTCTAGCGCCGAACTATTATTTAAATATGTTTTTTGTTGGATTTACACAAATTATTTAATACAAAACATTTTGATTGGATATATACATTTTTTGTACCAATTGCGAAGCAAATGTATGTGTATTTTGTTTCATAGATCAAATAGTTCCATCCTTAAATTCTTCATTGAATGGATCTCCTCGATCTGACCTTGATTGTGGAATAGAGCGCTTTTCAAGAAAGGTATTTGTCGGTGGACTCCCTCCTGATATCGATGAAGGTAAATAAATACATTTTCAAAACAAATATGATGAGTAATGTTTTTATCAACAGACATCTGCTTTGAATAATAAATAAGGTTATCATCTATTTTTCTTTTCAATTTTATTTTGTCTCTTGTTTTTTATGTATATATATTTTAAATTAGAATTTTCTGTTTCATTATTTGCAGGTGTTTTTTTTTCTACAAGCTCTGTCTGTATTCAGGGGGTAAACATTTCTTTATTTATTATTGGGGAAAACATTAGTGAGAATAATTACACCTTTTCATAGTTTAAAATATTCCAAGAACTTTGACATACACTAGTATATGTATATTCCGGATTTGTGTTGAAAATTTCAGCTTTATACAGTAACTTCATTAAAACTTATTTTTGGAAATTTAATTTTAGTAAAGTTTCCTTATCCTCCTGCTACTGAAATGGGCTATTCCATTATTTATTCATACACCCCACCCCCATGGGCAAAGGATTTGGGAAATTTCTATTACCCTTGGATTTCCAGGGGGTAGAAAATTATAAAACCTATGGAAATATTGAGCCCTTGCTCAGGAGTTATTCTTTTTTGGTCTAGTAGGATACGGAAAATGTGTAAAATCATAATGCTTCCCTGGAAAAGATCATTTGAACCCCTGGAAATTTTAAGTAATTAATGGATTACCCTTGGAAATTTGGCATAAAATACCCTCCTGGAAATCGTCGTTCATGGGGCTTTACGGTTTTTAAATGAAATCTCTAAACTTTCTTCCTTTTCTGACATTCAGAACAGCGACTTTTCTTTTAAATATCTTTTGTTTGTTCTCCATCGTAGATCCTGAAAATACATTTTCGCACTAATTTCCGAAACTATGGAAATAATAAGCCCCCAAAAATAAACCCCTTATTTTACTAACACATTTTTCCTTCTGAATATAAGCTATCCTGGATATAAGCCTCGTATTATATGTAAATATTAATCTAGCCTTTTATTATTTCAGATAATTTTTCTCGAAATGCGCCTTTTTTATTTCACATGAGGTTAGAGGACAATAGAAAGCATCATTTTTTCGAAAAAGTTTCGTATGGCTAAATTTAGGACCGTTTTTTGGTAGTGGGTCTAAATTAAAAGTTTTTTTAACGTTTTTGAA
>JAUOBW010284983.1:0-10556 GCA_032360285.1 Lepidozona retiporosa | reverse complement strand
TTTTGCCATTTCTCATCATATCATTAAATATTATGTTGTATATGTTGTTTTATTACTGATTTTGGTCAATATTAGCTAATTTAGGGGTCTGGGGCTCAGAGCCACCTTAAACAGATAAAATAATTACATGTTGGTACGTTTAATATAAATATTTTTAATAAATTTACAATATATATAATTATCCGTTCTACATAGTCTGAACTCAAAAGATTAAAGGTAAAAAATAAATAAAATTAAATAAATAATATATCTTCATTTATTATCGCATTCTTATGTGTAGGCCTTCATCCAATTTTCATTACTTTATTGGGTGAAACTTTCGCGAGAGAAACTTTCGCGAGCCCTAAAACTCGCGAAATATATTGGATAAAATTTAGCAAATTGACAAATTGAAATTTTGAGATAAACACTCGCGAATCGTAAGATTTAACATAAAAAAAATTGATTTTTACAGCAGAATTAGGAGAAAATGTGTGTTTTGTAGCAGATAAGTTGAATCAAAGTAGTGATTTTTTATTTATTTTAGAAATATTTTGTGAGAAATACTTTTGGATTGGTCATAAAATTTCGGAAAAAAGCACAAACTTGCGAAATACGGTTTCTCTTGTTAAAGATTCTCTATTTTCAATAAATCCGCATACATTTTAGCGCCGATTGCTGGCAAAAAAATTTCTTCAGACAACATTTTTCATCGGACTTAATTTTTCGTCGGACTAAATTGTTCGTCACCTCATCATCATCGTAATTCTCTTGGAAGCTTTTCATCCTTAGAGTAACATTTCTAATCAAAATGTTTATAAAGAAATGTCATGAACTCATTTTTATTTTTAATCGTTTTTTGGGAAAACTTTCTCCGACAAAGTTCTGTATGATAAAGTACATGTATTTGCAATTGAAATTTATGAGAAAAATCACAAAAAGACAGTTGGTTAGCCTGTCCGTCTAGTAAAGGGAAGGTTCATATCCCACATTGGTCATTCAATATTTGTGTACATTTATCAGGGTAGATGTGGCGGTGTACAACATTGCAACATAATTTATTAATATGGACTTATTTTTTTAGTACATTTATGTCAGATTATGGATTTTTCTCTGAAACCCGAATACTATTGGGCGTAAGTAAGCCTCTCCCGTAAGTATATTTATCCTGATAGATATAGACAGAAATTGTGCGTATAGTGTTAATCATTAGGAGTGAAAATGACAAGCATCTAATTGGTTGGGAGGAGTGCAATTAATCGTTAACAAGACTTTGTTAAATAACTTTTGACGATTTTCTTTCAATATTTCAATATTTATCTTTTACCTTTATGCTTCGAAAATTTGGGCCCATTGAATGGGGGCGTTTGAAGGGGCGTCTCAAAGAGCGTCAGCAGAAAAAAAGATTTTTTGAGAATATTTTTTTTACCAAAATTGCCTAAATTCTAATAAAACAATTTATTTCCAATCTGTATGTTGGTATAGAATAGTATACCAAATATCATATCAATCACTGAATTAATTAAAAATTATAGCCAATTTAGTGTCAAAAATAGCGAAATTTATATATTTTTGAAGAAAATGCTGATGTCATCAAAATATTTATGTTATTGCTGTATGTTTTTTTAGAAGGAAAATATATGTTTTTTAACAATTAAAACGATTTTAATGAATAATTGTGAATTTTGGCACAAAAGATTGTAGTAAACAATAATTTTTTAATATATTTTTACATTTGACGTCTAATTATGACATCATAATTCGAGTCAATTGTCAAAATTCAGTTTAAATACGAAAAGACATCATTTTTCAGTCATATGCAAAAATTCGTATCTTTGTTCAAAAGTCATTGTATTTGGTAAAAATGGTCGAAATTGGCTAAAAATAACAATTTTCACTATAAACTGCTGATGACTAGACATCAAAGGGGGTTTGAAAAAACCTATCTACAATATATTTGATTTTTTTTATTTGATTTCTGTAGGCGGATAAGATTATTCCAACGCCCTTTATAATCTTATTTTTTACGCCCATGATTTTGAAATCTCCCATTGTACAGGTGCAAAGTCATTTCACATAAAATAATGTATACCTCCATTTGTTATCAACCATTCCACCATTTCATAATGATTTACCGCAGCAGCCAAGTGTAACGGAGCCCTTCCATATTTATCCGCTTTATTGAGATCGGCACCCTTCTCTAATGCAAAGATTCCAGATGCTATATTCCAGCCTCGGGCGATTTCATGCATGCAGCATTGTCCGTGTTTATCGGCGAAGTTAATATCGGCTCCACCTCTCAAGAGTGATTTGACAAAATCCAAGTCAATAGTGTTGTCCTCAGTCGAATTACCTAGCTTAGAGAAATACATTAACAGACCCTTGCAACCAGCCTTCGAAAGTATATTATCGGAGTCGTCGAAGTCGATGTCATCCATGTCGCTGTCAAGACTTCCGGGTGTCGAAGCTTCGGTTTTGTTTGAACCTATGCTGTCGGCTACCGGTGCTGGACCCACGCGATAACATCCTGTAATCAATTAATAATACGCGATAATAAATTAATGTTTAAAATTATACTGTATGTCATCACTTGCAATCACTTTTCTTATTGAATTCATTTAAATTTAGAAATGTGAGACAAGATGAAGAAGAAGAAAAAGAAAATGATAATAGTTAAAAAGATGACGAGAAGAAGAACAAGATGGAAAAGAAAATATAAATAAGCAGAAGGCGATTATTATTTTACCTTAAACTTCAAATATGGCGGGCTATGTCCTGGCTGGTTTTGCAATAATGTCGTTAGTAATTGCATTTTAACAATACAGTGATATTTATTTCAGTATATAACCTGTCAACGCTGGCATCCATTAATCCGTACACCAACCTTTTGTTAGATCTCTTGCACTGTACCTTTACATGAACTTGTTCTAACATGAAATATTCTAATCAAATGACAATGATACCTAGTCAAGTTTATTTAATAGGGTGAATTTGTATCTTGCCTAGACTAATTATACTCTTCAAATCTTTTCTAAGACCCCCGCCCTTTCTCCCGATGAGGAAAGGAGATTTCGATTCAAGTTTTTTCATCGGCTAAAATGAACCCGTGATTTAAACCATGTATACTGCATTAATTCTGAAATGTACTTGGGTTATGCGAGGTTAAATTCTTTCCTATACCATCTTAGGGATTCTACCCAGGATTTTGTTCCAGGGGGTTGGGATACTGCGTGGGAATTTTTCCCTGGGTGGTTTGTTGGAGACGTAAAAAAATTATTCTTCAAAAATATACGCTTTTATTCTTTTAAATCATATATTTTGTAATTTAAATGCTTTTATTACACAAATGCAGTTCTCTTTCAACCGCATATATGTTTATATATTTCAACCGCATATCATATATGTTTATATATCATATATTTTTAGGGGCCATTGAATGCAAATGCTAATATATATTTTTATATAGGAAATTGCAAATATGAAGTGATTATTTCATTGATACGCCCTTCTGTCATACCAGTCCTCGAATAAGCGCCATCATCTCACGTGTTGAAGTATTGCGGCGTTGTTCCATTCTTTCCAGTACCCAACAACCCTCCACCGGCTCCGGGCACAGGGGAATTTCTACTGAGTAGGGACCATTTTTTCGGGTAAAAATCACCATCCCCAGCCAAACATAACTGAAGTTGGATGTCCCAGTTAGTATTCCTAGTAATTTACTTATATAATATTGATAACTCGTTAAGGGGGAAGCCCCCCCCTGAAATCTGGAAAATTAATATTTTTTTTATGACATAAAAAATATCGTAGATTTCGAATATGATACTCATTTTTCATAAAAAAGGTCAAAAAAGGTCAAATTTCGTATTTTGGTGAGGGTGGTCATCAGTAAAAAAAATAAAAAAATATATTTTCTAAATACATCTCCTAAAAAAGACTATCAAACTCGCCATACGGCATTTATACGGTAGTGTTGGAACATATAGCACTTCTTGTTCCGTAACTGTACATAGGCTAGCTAAACATTACGTAATCAAAACAAATATTTCCGTTTTTTTATTATACTTTTTATTTAGTCTAAAAAAATGCCTAGAGCTGACAGAGTAAAAGCAAGAACAAATAAAGCAACCAGAAGGATTGGAAGGAAAACGTTTCCAGCAAGAAGAGTTGTAATTAATGAAGAGAGTTGTGATGTGAATAATGTAAATACAAGTGAATCAATTGTAAATAATAATGAATCTGCTGTAGATAATGTAAATAATAACTGTATTAATGTCAATAATGATGAATCTGTGAATAATGTAAATAACTCTGCTGAATCTGTAAATACTTCAATATCTTCGTCCAAAGTACAACAATTAGATGCTGTAGCAGCCCAGGACAATGTCCCATTAATATCTGGTTACAGAATTGTTGACACGAGTGAACTCTCAGATGCTTTCAAATTGTTAGCGTGTCCGATTTGTCTTGAAACGTCGCTTGTGTTAGCTGAACATCTGCGGAAACGTAAAGGACTTGCATCAGCCTTGAATGTAAAATGTTCCACATTAAATTGTACCTTTAACAATGAATTTTATACATCTAAACCAAGTGGAAAAGGCTTTGATATTAACAAGCGAACCGTGTATACGATGCGTGCTCTTGGTCAAGGTCATTCCGGTCTTGAAAAGTTTACGTCGTTGATGGATATGCCAGGTCCTATGACCAGAAATAACTATGACAAACTTGTCAACAACATAACAAATGTTGTAAAAACTGTTGCAATTGAAACAATGTCTGATGCTGCTACTGACATCAGGAACGGTGTCGATGGTGTAGTCGATACTGGGGTTTCGTGTGACGGTTCATGGCAGCGGCGAGGTTTCGCGTCGCACAACGGCGTAATGACTGTCATATCAATTGATAGCGGGAAAATTTTGGATGTCGAACCAATGAGTAAGAACTGTAAGGCATGCATTTTAATGAACCCAGTTATGAAGAGTGACCCTGAACGTTATGCTGACTGGAGAAATAGCCATGTATGCAAATATGATTACTCCGGATCTGCTGGCGGAATGGAACCAGTCGGCATACGTAAGATATTCGAGAGGTCAATCGCAGAACGTAAACTTCGTTACATAGACTATTTGGGCGACGGAGATAGCAAGAGCTATATAAACGTAAAAGATGTCTACGACGGCTTACAAGTTCGTAAACTTGAATGCGTAGGACACTACCAAAAGCGTATCGGCACTCGTTTACGAAAATTAGTAAAAACTGTGAAAGGTTTAGGTGGCAGGGGTAGATTGACCCAGGCTACTATAGATAGGTTACAAAACTACTATGGAGTAGCTATTAGAACTAATCCTGGAAATTTGAAGGCAATGAAAGCTGCAACTTTAGCAACATTATACCATGTCGCGTCAAATAAGACGAAAAATCTACACTACCCGCATTGTCCAGCTGGTGCGGACAGTTGGTGTAAGTACAATTTGGATAAACTCAATGGCACAAACAATTATAAGCCTGGACCTGGTTTGCCGCTCGATGTCGTGTACAAAATCAAACCAATATTTGAAGAACTAAGCGCAGACAAGCAGTTAGAAAAGTGCCTTCATGGGAAAACACAGAACGCGAACGAAAGTTTTAACGCCACTATTTGGGAACGAATCCCGAAAACCAAATACGTTTCGTTTACGCAGTTGGAGTTTGGAGTGTATGACGCTGTTGCGAACTTTAACATAGGTCGAAAAGCATCTTTCCAAATATTTGAATTGCTAAGTATGGTTCCAGGGCGTCACATGCAATACGGTTGCAACAAATTGAATAGTAAGAGATTGTCGCAAGCCGAATATAAAAACACGGATATCAACAAGCTCCATCGGAAAATATTACGAGGAAAAAAAATGAACAAAAGTGACAAAACTAAGGAGAAGGAAGGTAAATTGTATGAAGCTGGAGCATTTTAAGAGGTTTTAAAGGTGACTTTTTTATTATTTATGAAGGCGACTTATTTTTTTCTGTTACCATTTTTCTGATAAGCGCCCTGCTTTCGTAAAGCCTTGCGGTATCCTTGCCCTGCCAACCTGTCATTATATGATTAAAATTAACTAATACACTGTATAAACCTTAGTGATGTGTATAATATAACAGTTTTTATGCAAATACTAAGAATATAGGTTTTGACATAGCCTTTTCATGTAAATATATGACCGTCGGTCCATCGTTGTTGTGAATTAGTCTGGTAGTCACAGCGACTATTGTTATAAATGCCTAACCTTTTCAGCACTATAGGCCAAATATGTGGATAATTACCCTTTTATATGATAATATAGGGGATGGTAACTGTTAAAAGCAAGTGGCCTATTAGTTTAATTATTATATTAGTCGTTTTTGTTACTTTTTTCTAATATTTTAACGGTATTTTAACGATTAATTATTTCTTTTCGCGTTTTCTCAGAAAGGCGTTTTTTGACGCGCCGTCCGTTCTATCTCAAGAACCGTTTGACCGATTTGCCTGAAATTTTGAGGAAGTGTTCTCCTATATAAGAGCTGTGTTTTAACAAATAGAATTTTTGATTTAGGGTCTAGATGGATTTTAATATTATTTTTTGTTAAAAAAATTTTCCGCCATTTTTGAACCGGTCGACCGGGCCCAAATTTTATTTTACAGAAAAATGTATTTGTTAAAACACTCTTCTATCATATTAGATTCAGTTGACCAAAGGATATCATGAGAAATCATTTTGCTCTTGAGATTTTGACGGCGTAAACGTAATATTTGGTATTTTTCTATGTTTTTTGCGGGTAAAATGGCACCCGCAGGTCATTTTTTTTTTTTTTTTTGAAAATGAATATTTAACCTATATACTTTTGTTATATATGTTTGGTTCACACCCCAAATCTCAATATTTCCATTCAGGGGGCTTCCCCCTTAAAATCTTGAATTTTTTTTAAAAGTTGGCTCTTGTTTATACTGGTTACGTTACTGTGTCTTTGCTAGAAGATCTTTCGTTTCTTGACCTAGTTGTTCGTTAGTAAATTATCTGAAACCTTTGTAAAAAGCACGAATTGTTAGATTTTTACTAATGTCAATAAATTTATACAACGAAACGGTTTTCTTTAAAGTGAGATATTACAATGAACATGTATACTCCATCGTAAATTAAAATGTTTACAGTTAAAGGTGTATAGGTCTATAAATGTAATCAAGCTGAAATATAATTTTGGAGGTATAAGAATACTGATCTCAGAAAATTATTCTAAAAATGTAATCATATAATATGGATAGTCTTAAAATATGCTGGAATTCTTCGCTTTATATCCACGACCTTTTTATCCACGACCTTTTTATTACAAACACGAAAAGATCCTTCCAACACAAAGGTGTATGTGACCTTGTATCAGTGGCCACTCACTTATTTATTCTATGCTTAAATCAACTTTTGTAAAATTTCCGCCTAAACACTATAATTATAGATCATACAAAAATTTAATTCAAGATAAATTCCTGTATGATCTAAAAACTCACTAAACTATAGTGATTTCGATAAGATTTTTACAACCATTTTAAGTACAAATGCACATTTTTCACATCAACTAACGATGATAAATTTGCATTTTACAACAGTATAGCAATCAAAAATAATAAAAAGCGAGACAATAAAACTGGTGGCAATATCCCTATAACAATCTTACAGGTGGTTAATATAGACGGGAATGTTGCCTTGTAAAATTATTTAATAATTGCCTACTGATTGCTATTTTTCTCAACGAGCTTTACATTCATAAGAAATATAGTACCATACAAGTCAGACTAACTATATACCTATTAGCTTTCTCCCAGTTTTTTTTTTCAAGGTTTTGAGCGTTCTTCAACCAGCTTACATACTTTTTTGAAACTAAATTTTCAAAATTCCTCTGTAGTTTTAGGAAGCGCTATAGAACACAGCATGCTTTATTTAATGTTTTAAAAAACTGGCATAAATTACTTTACCAACACGAAAACGTCGGAACCCTACTTATCGAACGCCAATGATACTTTACCCCCATGATCTACTCATTGCAAAATTAGCGGCTTATAGATTAGATTATAATAGTCTCAAATATGTATACATCAAATAGCAAAAAGCGCATCTGTATAAACTGTGATCTGAGTGAATTGCTTCTGATATTACTGGGTGTGCCACAAGGATCTATACTATATCACTGAAAGTTCGATAGGTTTTTTATGATACCATTTTAGGTATTTTTAAAGTAGTTGTGCCATTATGGTATTCATATACACTTACACTTCATATACGGATATTCTAAACATATATATAGAAACAAAAATGCTATAAACCTTTTTAGGTGTTTAATAATACCTTGAAAGGTTTTCTTATTCCAGCGAGAGTGTTAACTCTTTACTATGATACTTGTTTACAAGCAAACTCGTGAGTTTCCCGCCGAAAAGAAAAACAATGTGAATTTTTTTTTAGTCGAGTCAAAACAAAACAAGCTTCGCGTAAAATGTTCGTTATATGTCTAGGGGCTGAGACAAGGGAACTAATTTTCGCATTTTAACGCCCTTCCCGCGAAAAAAATTAAGCAAAAAACAAAATGTGGGCTGACCACGAAAATAAGTTACGCGTCATTTTTATGTGGTATTAACAGTTATTTGGATGGAATATAGAGTGTCGGAAACAAAATATTGTGGTGAAATTTCGTGTGTCTATTGTTTTCGTTTTAAGGCTAGGAAAAAACATTAGGTGATTGCACGTAAAGCGATCAAAAATTAGCTAAAAAGTTTTCTATGAAGTTTCAACTGTTTTGTGAAGATAATTTAGAAGGTCGATAACTAAATGTTGCGGCGAACTTCTGTGGGCTTCTTCTAGTTACTATCTTTGGGCTAGAAAAAGATTTTGAATACGGGGAGGGGATGTTAATCCTAAAGTAGTATAGAAATAATTTCCGAAATTTAAATATATTTGGCTTTTATATGGATACCCAATGGGTATCGTGATTTTAAATACCTTTGGGTTACCATTTACGGACCCAATTTTAAATACCTCAAAAGGTTTTCTAGAATACCCTGAAAGGCTTTAATATATACCTTAAATGTCTTATAAAATACCTTTTTAAATAATACCCTTAAGTTATTCAGTTTTTAAATACGTTTGGGTTACGGTTTACGGACCGTAATTTAAATACCCCTAAAGGTTTTATAATATACCTCTAAAACTTTCAGTGTAGGCCCTATTCTATTTAATATTTTTAAAAATGATTTACTATTGTTCTTGGCATATTTGCCACTTTGTCGATGATAACACGTTCTCGGCTTTCGACAAAACAACACCAAATGTAGTTATTAAGCTTCAACTAGAGGCGGAAATTACATTTACTTGGTTCAACAAAATTTCCTCATACAAAGAAATATATTTTTTCGTTCAAAATGAACTAATTCCCAAAACGAAATAGTTTTTTTTGGTCAAACATTCTTTTTAGGGAGGTGTGACGTCACCAACTTCCTGACTAATAAAAATGAAAATTTAGCATAACGTTACAACCCTTGTTTTTCGAAGATATTACAAACAATTGGTAAAAACACGATTTTTACCGATTTTTAATACATCATTTTTTGCTGACACGTCATTTTTCCAAAATATTCATTAAAGGTATGTCTAAAACTGTGACAAGTTTCAAAATGATTATTTGTGTCTATAAAAAATAATGAGGAGGGAGGGGACTAAATTAGCTCCCCGGATTTTGAACTTCAAAAATCGCCAGGTATATATAGGGTTAAGCTTGGAAAATCGTTTATAGTGTCGATTTTTAACTAGTCTCCGCTAATCTGGATGTTTTGCAATAAAACCGCTTATACACTGATCGACCGCACACATAAAACGACCCTGTGAGTCATACAAAATGACTCAATAATCTCATCCGAAGCGATTTTAATTTTTTTTTTGTCCAAATACCTACATACCAGAAACATGGAAATGGGGTTGTTAACAGCTTAAATTTTAGAAAACTTCTGGTGCCATTAGAGTTCTATTTTATTATTTGATTGAAAATATATTTTGTCCAAGATTGTCTGAACTTTTAATCTAAAAATAGGTTTAAATTAAAACCTATTTATTCAATAACAATATACAACAAGTAAAAATTAAAAACTATAAACACTTTTCTTTATGGGTGTGTTAAAATAATATTCAAATTAATTAAATAAAAAAAAAATAGGTTTAAATTCTAGAAAAGACATTTTCTAAAATACCAAAACCTTATATAAACAAATTAAATACAATTTTGACGTCAAAAATCGAAATCCGGTGTGACTTTTATCCCTAAAACTCGGAAAATCGTATTTTTTTTAATACTTAAAGTCGATATAGGCCGTAATTGGCCTAATTTTCTCTTAAAATCGAAAAGATAAATTTCTCAGACAATTCTGAAAAGAAAATTTTGCAAAAATCGGGCCGAAATTGAGACGCGCAAACTAATTATAAATCAGACTTTTCGATAAAAAGAACTATTCTCTCTTATTGATTGATTGATTGATATCTTTCTTTAAAGTTGGATTTACAAGCTAGTATTATACAGATTAAATTAATATATAT
>JAUOBW010284872.1:0-10557 GCA_032360285.1 Lepidozona retiporosa | reverse complement strand
TCTAAAGTAAATTTGTTATAACAAACATTCCACGGACCAATAATTTTGAAATCATTGACAGAAATGAAAAACGTCACAGAAGGAAATTTTTGAAGAAATATGAAATGTCACGGAAGGAAGTTGAGTTTGACAGATTCAAGGAGATTTATTTTACCTTACCTAATTGCAAAATATAAATGGTACCTTTTTCATACTCCTCTTGCAATACGTGATAGTGGCCTAACTGACAAAACGTTGAAGGTTTTACACCTTTGCCTTCAATACGTAGCTTGTTTATAAGATGCTGAATACCCTGTTAATAAAATAAAAAAGTATGATTATCAGGTACCGGGAAATTTATTCATAAAGATTCAGTCTTCTATGGATTTCTGAAGTAAGACTATTGGCAAACATCCTGCGCATAACTCTTAACCCTTGTGGTGCAGACCCAGTATAATTACCTGGTGAACAAAAATATGAACCTTGTATATTTACCGGATTTCTCTCTCTAAAACAAGCACATGTGACAAATGGACTGAAATAAGAAATTATTAAAATACAAAATGGATTATAATTCTAAATCCTAAATAAGAAGCAAAGCATTGATTGGTTCCCCGGTAAAATGTATAACTACAATATTTCAAAATGTGTAAAATAAAAAAATTGTGTTCTCATAGAAAAGCTGCCTTCACAAACGTATTTTTAGCCAAAAAACAACATTTCTTAAGTATATACCAAAAAACGTGATTTTTTTAAAGGTGCCCAATTTTAATTTAAAAAATAATTATAGCAAGTTATTCAAAAAAATTGAAAAAATATTATTTTCGATCAAAAAAAAGATTTTTTTCGGTCCAGTACCGAAAAACATGATTTTTTTACACTTGATCATATATGTCAAAATAAGTCCCCTAACATCATGTAAAATTTTGAAACAAATTATGTCACCGTTTCCGAGAAAATTAAAAAAATGTAATTTTCGTTCACAAAAAAATTGTATTTTTTCAATATTCCTGGGTCTCAATGCCAAAAAATGAGAATTTTTGGCAGGTGCCCATAGGTCAAAAGAAGCACCCTACCTATGGGCCTCTAACATAATGTAAAATTTAAAAAAAATGTATATAGCACCGTTTTCGAGAAAATTGGAAAAAAAGTCACTTTTGGTGTATTTTTTCAATTTTTGGGGCCCAGTACTCAAAAAAAAATGTTGTATTTTTTTTTCAATTTTTGGGGGCCTGCCTAGTAATCAAAAACAGGGGTCCCGCCCAAAATTTGTAAAAACATGCATAAAATCATGCCATTTTCTCCAAAAAACATGCTATAAACATGAATATTTAGTCAAAAAACATGCTTAATCAATTTCCTTTTGAATCATATAAAACAAATCAAAATATAAGATAATTTGAAATTTGTCCATTTCAAAGTTGTCCATTTCACAAAAATATCCAGAATAAAATTTGAGAAAAACATGATTTTTCAGATTTTTAATAGAAATCATACCAAAAATCATGAAACATGAAAAAACAGAGAAAATCATGAAAACATGTCGAGTGGGACCCCTGGTCAATATCATTCAGTAAATACATGGTTTGCAGAGGGGTCATAGCCCGCCCCCTAAATTTTTAGCCTCCCCCTAAAAATTTAGCCCTCCCCCCTAAAATTTGGCCCACCTAAGTAAATAATTATCATCCTATACTATAGCCTGCTATTATTTTGTAATTTTAATGTAATTAAGGAAACTTCATTTAAACATTTAATTATTGATTATGATATCATGGATAAAAGAAAATAAGTAACAAGAATCAAACTTCTCATGTATAAAAGAAAATAGCATACAGTAGCTGACAAGAATCCATTAACTTCTCAGGTATAAAATAACATAGCATAGCTGACAAGAATCCATCAAATTCTCAGGTATACATTATTATTATATAGTTTAGTTATATCAATAAACTGAACATGTGCATATTTTAAAAAAATTGATTATAACTTACACTCCTACGTTCATTTAAACCCTACCTAACGATATCATTACTATATATATACGATGATGTCAGAAAAATAAAAATTGTCATTTTTGGCAAAAAATGTATAAAATACATCATAAATCTGTTGATTTCTTGTCTAAAATGCACCAGAAATATTACTAGAAGGGTCCCATATCCCTAATTTTTCCCTTCCAATGATCATTGCAAGATTTTAGGGAAGCTAAGGAAACTAAAATAATCAGAGTTAAACGGCAATCCATAACAAAATGGCCGCAATCAAACTGACAAGAAAACTACCATATTAGATAGGTTTATAGCTGGTTTCGAGATAGAAAGTGCCGCATTGGATTTTATTACCTTTGGAAAATATAGCAAGATTTGCAAAGCCAGAAAAAATTGTTTGGCTTTGAATTTCCATTCTGCTTTATTGGTTTGCCGGAATAGCTGTTGTGTATTAACAGAGCTGAGTGGGGGAGGTTGGAATAAATCTTGACGAATAAAAAGCCGGGTAGGGGTTGGAAATCATTGGGTGTTTGGAAATTATATTTACTTCTCCTACTGTAAGGGCAAAAGTGGATCTTCCAGGGATATTATTGCTGGGGACGGGTGACCTACTCGGCTGATCTACTTGATTGTTTTTATTTTGTAATTTGGGATATTTCAACTTATTATTTCAGGTTACACCAAAGCCAGGCCAGTCGTCTGGTAAAGACTTGCTTATGAGAGAACAATCTAAAGTCAAGAAACCTAATATACAATCGATCTTTGGAAAAACAGCCTCTATCGTTGTCCATGGAGATCTAAAGTACAGACATGGACAGGAAAATGTAATCATGCTGTTAATGGACCCTGGAGATCTACAGTACAGGCATGGGCAGGAAAATGCTGTTTTTGGATTAAGCTGGCAAAGAGTAACACAAATCATCAAATTATGTAGATAATAAAGGGTTATTTTAATGAATTGAAGCTATAATATGACCAAAAAAAACAACAGGAAGTTTATGGAGTTAGAAATACCAAGTTAGCCCCTATGAGTTACCGAGTTACCCCCCAATAACGTCATATTTTATTAGTTTTAAAGGACTTACGTTTAAATATTCGGTTTTAATGTAAATGCTCAAGTGGTTCGAGTTAGCACTTACAATTTAAATACGGTTGACTTTTTTATTAACCCTATTATATTAGGGCGAACGGTTTGAGCTCTGAAGGGCTCATTTTGTTGCATTTTAGTTCCTCTTTCCAACGGTATATCCCATGATGGGGTTTAAGCCATATATTAGATTTTGGAAAAATTACATCATGTGATGTGACTATAATGACGTCATACTGCCCACATGACCATATTTGCAAAAAAAAAAAATTGCCCAAAATGCAGTTCTCCCTATCACCAATACCAGCTTGTATCTGTTTTCGAGGCTGAAAAAAAATTATGCGAATAGGGGGGGTGAAAATGTATATTTCAAAAGGCTGGTTATACAAATTGTTTTTACTATATCTTTACTGTGAATTTTTATAATAATTCCTTTTTATTTTAAATTTCTGTTAAATATTTTTTTAAGCGGACACTAGTCAAACCTCCCTTTTAACGGCCAAATTGCCGCGAAGCGTGACGGAAGTTAAATGTCAACGACCCCTAAATGGGACGTCTTCCCTGCTCTGTTTGATAATAAAGAAATTAACATCTACTATTAATAGTGCAACTACAAAATGGTTTTATATTTTGCATATACAACTTCTGAAATAATATTGTTTTGTGTAAAAGAAGAAACCAAACTCACCCACATGTACAAATTTGGCAAATGCAAAGAACCTTCTTTACTCGTCCTGTTCCCATTTTTATTAAAAATCAAATGAAATATATAACCAAAAACTAAAAGTATTTCAACACAACCTTGCTTTCACATTTTATTATAAATATGATTCGATTCAAACCTCAAAATCGAAGTTTTGAAGTTTGTTGCTGTTTCAAAAAGTTGTTTACTTTCGATATACTGAATGAACTGTTGCTAAGCACGTGAATTCCAGTGTTGTTATAAAAATATAAAAAAACCTTTAGCACACACCACATACTAAATAAGTCTATCACAAAAAAATAGCATAACTTCAAGAGCAGGTGAAAACAAAACAGATTTTCTTTTTATTCATCATTAAATGGAAACCTACCTTTTAATTATTTTTTTATAAACATCCTACACATAAAATACCAAGAAATGCAATGCATTGTTTTGGATTTTTTTTTACTGTCTGCTGATTGGATGTTTAAAAAATTCCAGGAACAAGTAGATTACTTAGTTTATCTTCATACTACCGTAAAATCCCGGATATAAGGCTCCGCGGATATAAGCCCCCCCCCCGAATAAAGTCTGAGCCCCTGACGATTTTCCGAAAACATTTTTTTAGATAAATATTATTTTAAAAGTAGTGTTTTTAGATAGATAAAAATTTAAAAATAGTGTTTCAGTGTAAAAAACAAGCTTTAGGCGTGTTTCAATGTAAAAACAAGCTTAAATATGATGTGAAATAGAGGAAAAATGAAGATCAAGACACAAATTTATCACAATAATAAGATTTTTTTCTGGAACATAAAATTCTTCCCGGTTATAAGCCTTATATACCCCGGATATAATCCCCCGGATATAAGCGCGACCAAGACTAAAGAGGCCCTATTTCCCCATTAAGCATAGCTAACCCCCACTGGATGCCAAACCAGTATTTTAAATACGACGGGGTACAATTATTATTAAAAAAATTTTATTCCAGATGAATATGAGTGAGTCTTATCACTCATCTTATAAGAGAGGTGGGACGATTGGGTTGACTTTAATTGATGCCGCATACCATGACATCGAGCGTTCTCTAAAAGGTTTTGGTGAAGGCATAAATTGCCAAGGAAGTGGACCAACCACGACGGAAAAGCAAACACGAGATCATAACCAACAAAAACGCAAGGTAAGGTTTATTTATATTTGACAGAAGATATTATTAAAAAATATTTATGTAAATAGTGTCTTATTTATTTGAAGAGGTAGAGCAATTATTCCGAGACTTGTTAAAATAATTGATAAGCTATCACTCATCGTATATGTTATTATATATAATTTACCCCTCAACTTCAGAACAAAACTCATAGATAATCCCTTAAGCCCGGGCTTTGAAAACCTGTAATTCCCGGGGAGGGGCTCCGGAGGCCCACCCTACACAAATACACTTAATGTACCTCAATTTTGATAAAAATTGGTACACAGGTAGGCCATGATCTAATATACATTTTGAAAAAAAACGTTTTGAAAACAAATCCATAATGGCGGAAAAAATTATGACTTCAAGCATTTTTTGGCCAAAATACCATTATATTTCTAATAGCTCTATACTATTTTTTTTAATAGATATTTTCATGCGGTGTTTCGCATATGAAAGATAAAAGATTATATTTTTGGAAGTTAAAAATTATTTTTAAAAAATATATATTCAAAATGGCGGAATTTTGGCCCAGAACGAGCGTTTAGTAGTACCTATCTATGCTGAAAATTTTAGCTTGATAGCTCTTATAGTTCAAAATTTATGCAACTTCAAAATTGTGGGCCCGAAACAGGGGCCGAGTTCCCGAAAACGGCATTTCAGACAATAACTCGATTTTGGGGGACCCAATTTAATACACTCTTTTTCCTAGGTAGATTAAAAATATTTGCAAAGTTGCAGATCAATATAGTTAAAATTGCCATAAATATGGTACAAGAGGGGGCTCCCCGAGCCCCCCAGGGCCAGATAGGGTTAAATTACGCACACAAATAACAATCTATACTTGCAATAATTAGGCACTGTTGTAAATCCTAATTGTTCGATAATTGTATAATACGTGGATCAACAAAGACAGCCCAATGTTCAATGTTATCGACACAACAATAATGTCGGTTTATATCGTGACGACGACCTGGCGGTTATTAAAATTAATAAGAATACCTACCCTCAGAAAATTGACAGTTTAATTTTGGTTAATTTGCCATTAAAATTATGTTTTTCTTATTAAAACCTATTTTCTATTAAAAAAGAATGTGGCCACGCGAAATTAAGTACACGCGGAATTTAATAAGATTAATATATATCATAAAGTCGAAAAATCATATTTACATAATTATCAATGTCAGACTGTAATGGGATATTGTCTATTGGTCAACACTTAGCTTTCCACTTTACATGGTAAATTACTTTATCAAATCAGTCAAATAGTTATACAATTTGACACCTAAACGAGGTTAACTGTCACATAAATACTATTAAAAATATTATTCACGTCAATTTAAAAATACCTTATTCCCATAAAATCTTGCGATCTTATGCCCCCAAAGAATATATGAGAAGGGGCGAAAATTAATGAGACAATAATTTAAGGGTCCCGAAAAAAGGTGGATAGTAAAGTAAAGTTTGCAGATTGGGCTATATAATTAATTTTTGGTAATTTGGGGGCTAAGAAAAAGTGTAGCGAGATCGAATTAGGAATTTTATATTTGATTGGGTTAAAATAATTCGAAGAGAAAAAAAGATATGTTTTTAATAAAGACAGATTAAATCATGTAGAGTAGTCACACTTTCACTAACATCAATAAGAGCACGAAAAATAAAAGGGAATGTGATTTTTATCAACTAAAAAAAGAGGGTGATAAGAATTAATAGGATTTCCTATGGTTGAAGGGGGCAAAATATAAAGCGGCAAAATTTGATAGAAGTAATGTATGCTTATTCTATTTTAAATCCATGTTATAGGTAGACTCTTACGCGAACGATTTGCTTTATGGAGCAGGTACTAGTGACTGTGATGCAACGAGATCATCTTTTGTAGATCTGAAATCCAAACACAGACCCAAAAATAAATTTGGCTGTTTGGAGAGCTCAGATGAACAAACGCACACACCTACGAAAGATAATAAAAGATCGGAGAGACGACGGTCGAATAAAAGCAAAGTATTTGTTGCGACCTTAAAAAGAACTAAGCAACTGCTCTTTAACGACATAAGTAATTTTACTGTGGTAGATAACAAATTGAATTTCAATTTAAAAGGAGGTAGGAATAATTAAATGTTCTCAGTCAATATTTGAAAAGACCCTAGTTGTTCATGCTTTTCGTTCAACAACGGAAAAATGAAAAAAGAAACTTGTGTACATATTGTATGGGTTCTATTGAACGAATTTAACGAGGATGATACTTCATTACTTATGCCACAAATTGCATTTACTCAAAATGAGGTAAATTATCTGAAACACCAAAAAACATCGCAAAATTGTGAAGAAGTCGTCATCGAATCTACCCAGACCACCCATCAAGAAGCAAACACACCATTGATTGTACTGACGGAGATTGAACGACAAGCAATTTTTTCTGGATGTTCCGACAACAACCTACCCCAGATTTGGTACGTTGCAAAACTGAAAGAGGAAAGACGATGTAAATGCAGTTCGTGTGGGAGTGCCATGCCGAAGGGGAAGATTTACCTATTTGTGAGCGGATTGTATATTTTACCCGCGCAATCATTTGCAAGAAAAATAATGTTTTACTTCTGTGCACTTCCGAGGTGCATAGGAAAGATTCCATACATGAGTAATGTCAGGCCGAATCCTACTCGATTTCTGGCCACAGTAAATTCTTGCTTAACAGCGGAGGATAAAAAGTTATTAAGAGAGAGACAGTTACCTGTGTAATTTTAATGTTTAAAACTCATACCGCATGTCGCTGATTGCAATGAAAACCTTATAAATTTGTAATAAAATCTACGCATCGTCTTTAACCGGAGAATATATCACGAATCGTTTAAAGTTTATTACGCGCAACTTTGCCAAAATGGGTGTTGGCAAGAGTTTAAAATAAAAAGATTGAGAAAGTTTTTTAACCCTTTCAATACCGGCTTTTTCTGAGTTTTCATGGCTTAGTGTATGAAGGAAAATCCACCCCGTAATAATATGTCAGGATCTATTAGATATGAAGATATATACTACAGTATATAATAACCCAATTAGTTATTTTATATTCACCATTTCTAATTTAACGACTTGCCTAATCTTCATTAAGAAAATATAATAGCTGTAGTTTTACATTAATTTTGATATCCCACATGACCATTTTTTAGATGCCAGTTCTTTTTAAATCACCTTAACCCTATATATACCGGTGTAAAGTGCAAAAACCGAGGGGTGGGGCTATTTTTGGTTGACAACAGCAATCATTTTGAAACTTGTTGTAGACATACCTTTAATGAGAATTTTGGAATAAAAAAATTTAAAATATGACGTCATTTTTGGTGACGTCGGCAATATGTGTAAAAAAAATGGCAAAAATCGTGTAACTAATATCTTCGAAACTTTTGTAAATTTGTAGATATGGATAATCTTTTGCTAATAAAATGTTATCAAGGGTCTTAACTTTATGCCAAATTTTATTTTTGGGGTCAGTAATTTGGTGACGTCACACCTCCCAAAATTATTTTTTTGGCGAATTAGGTAATTTTGAAATTTTTTTTTTTAAATTGAAAAATTGAAAAATTTTCAATTGCTGACGTCACGCCCAAAATTGACGTCATACTGACGAAATTTTTTTACAACTCATAACAGACATTAAATTTTAGGAAAAGTCACTAAAGGAATTTTCCATAACACTCTTCGTTTCAGACATATCGAATAAACGCTTATTTAAAATGATCGCTCGAAATATAAATTTTTCGCATGATAATTTCATGACCGGCGGTTTTATTGTTGTGTACTTCACTCAACGGATTTGTTATTATTCCAAAATTTATTGCGAGCACCTTTTACTAGGATTTATGGGTTAGCTTATTATATATTTTTTTAACAAAATAGGGTGCGAATATTTATGGGGGCGCTAAATCGATTCATTGCAGTATATATTAATTTTATATTATGTTTAAAACATGTATGTAAATTTATAAACTTTATTCTCAGCCTCTCTAACATTGTATGAAACGGTTTAAAACTTATTGAAAATTTTCAAAACAATAATTCTAAGTCGTGGACCCATAATAACACACCTATGGTGCAAACCCTTAGGCAAAGGGGTGAGTATATATGTGAGTTGGCCTATAAATCGGGCTTTTCTGCCGGATTTCACGGTAGGAGTGTTACTTTAAATATTTTAGCGCGCCAACACAGGGACCTTATCGTGTCCTTGTATTTTTAACCCCACGTAGTGTTTAATAATTATTTTTCAATCGCGACCTGCTAATGGTTTCCTTCATATAGTATAGAAGTAAAATTATTCAGTCGCGATTTTCTGATAAAAAATTTAAACAAACTACTGGATACACTTGGCACCAAATTTATGAAAGATTTCCGTCCCGACTGCAATCGGTGACTTTTGTCATTTGCTACTTTATGTGTTAGGGTATTTTTATTTTTCATCCTGTCGGCATGGTTTCCTCGATATAGTACGCTTTTGCCAAATTTCCTCAGATTTTTTTATCAAAAAAAATGATGCTAGAAACCCTGGACTACACGGCGATTACACACTGCCAACTATAAAATTCCCTGATTTATTGAAACTGTTAAATGGGGTTTATAACGAATTTTTAATGAATCGCATTGGTTAAAAACACCACGTGATTTGTTACGATAGTTCAAAAGTTTGATTTTTAAATTTCTGAACGAGTGACGACCTTCCATAGGGGAATTTATCTAACGTCAGGAGGAAGCTGAAATAGTAATGTTTCAGTGGATTGGCAGCCTATGCTGACATCTCGAAACCATAAGAACTCGTGCTAACGGCGATAGGCCAATCCGCGCGAAATTATCTGAAATGTCAATTAGCGAAAATTAATCCAAAAAACATCAAGATAATACGCAAAATTAATCTTGCAAAAATTAGTCCGATTAAAGTAGTAAGAAAAATATAGTTAAGTTAGTTGTTGAAAATAAACAAATTTAATTCTATAATTCTTTGACAAAAAATTGGACCTAAATTTAAGATAAATATAAAAATAAGTTACTACGAAAAATGTCGATTGCATTTATATAACCTGCTGAGATAAATTATAGTCTATGCTTTATGGTTAAATAAGTATTAGAACCATGTGTCAACATTTTAATTTCCACTATAAAGATAAAATTCATAATCTGACTAGAAAGTGAGAACAAAATATACCAAGAATACGTATAAACTACTACCAAACCAATCAATCAAACAAGTTTGGCGATAACCCAAATTTTACTTTTAAATGGTAGAATGCAGAGCAGATATCCGAATTGTAAAATTTTTTATGTTTCATTTGTTTATTTTTGTCTACCATTTTTAATTTTCCCTAACTCCGGTCAATATTTCAAAATATTATGCCCGGGGCAAAATATTATGCCCCTGGGCATAAATCGGAAGAAATTAGTTTTTTAAATTACTTTGAGTTATGCCTCTGGGCATAACTCGATGCGATGGTGTTTTATAACTAATTTGATCTCAAGTTATGCCCCCATCAAATTATGACGTCATAGGGGGCGTAACTCGAGGGGCATAACTCGATGATTACCGATCCCATATTCTTGGTAGAATCAGTAACAAAAATAATGGTTCGAAGATAAGAAATCTTTACAAGGGATAAAG
>JAUOBW010284761.1:0-10562 GCA_032360285.1 Lepidozona retiporosa | reverse complement strand
CAGAAAGTTTCAAAACTAGGCGAAAAGGTCGTCAAAAGTTATTCAAGAAAGTTTGGTTGGGGGTAATTTTACCCCCCCCCCCCCCAATGCAAAATAGGGTTAAAGGTTGGCAAGCAAAAAAGTAGGTTATTTTTGGTACCTTTTGGTGTATTGTTTTATTTCGAAATCAAAAAACGATCGTTTTTGAAGCGGTCACACATTAGGCAAGATCAGCACCTATAAGAAATTTACTACCAGGACAGTGATATTCAAAACAGCCATTTTTGCAAATTAATTTTTTAATTAAACGGACAGTGGTTTTCAAATGCGTTGAATTTAATACACGGACAGTGATTTCCAAATGCGTTGAATTTAATACACGGACAGTGATTTTCAAATGCGTTGAATTTAATACACGGGCAGTGATTTTCAAATGCGTTGAATTTAATACACGGTCAGTGATTTTCAAATGCGTTGAATTTAATACACGGTCAGTGATTTTCAAATGCGTTGAATTTAATACACGAACAGTGATTTCCAAATGCGTTGAATTTAATACACGGACAGTGATTGTCAAATGCGTTGAATTTACATGCATAATTTATGTGAAATCCAAAATGTTACTCAAAACAAAAAAAGCTTGAAAGAATAATTGAAGAGCTTGAAAAACTATTTAAGATTTTTTTTTAATTTTTGGGGAAATCTTTATTGACTCTCAGGTTATGCTCGTTTGAAGTTTATTTAATTTATGCGAAAATAAATTAAGTTCTCAAATTGTTTTTTTTGCAAATGAGTGGATCGTTAGTTGTTTTACAATATTTAGGTTGCTATTCGCTTAACTTTTTTATGAACGATGGAGTTTAAAAATTCAACAATGAATTAATAAGTACTCATGACCTGCATCATAATAGTTGAATATAAAGTCCCCAATAATTTGGCTTGTCAACAAGAAATATTTTGCTTTCGCAAACCTTGGTATATTGATGCTTACAATTATATTGCACAAGTCATACCCTAATTATATACAGCTCGTAACTGTTGGTCTACGCCTCTAGAAAATGCTGATTGCGTTGCAATTACACCGATTACAGGTTTTTATAAGAACAAAATTTTCATAGTTTTCAATAATTCAAGATTGAGTCTATAGTTTTTTCTCAATTAAGTGTGAAGTAAAAGTGTCATAGAGCGCATATTCTGGCATATGTTTCGAACTGTCGAATAGTCGGTTACGTTTTTTATAGAACCAAATTCACGTTTTTTTATTTTTATTTTTTTCGATGTGTAGAGGACCTTGGAGCATATCAAAATTTCTATCTAGAAGGAAATGTCTAGGGGAGCCAGTGAAGCCATGCTTGTTTGTTCTAAAAACAAATTATTATCTATAGAGCGAAATATACTACTAAGATAATATAATGCTTGCAGTCGTGCATATGCTTTGAGTGCAATAATATCTGTGTAGAAATACTCAGTAACTTTTAAGTTTACATTTAACAATATTTTAAATATTTAATTGATAATATTTTAGTTTTGTTATTTCAGATGAAGTGAATTATTTAAAGAAACAGCTTGTATCACACCAGTGCGAATTATCTTCTAAAGACGCGTCACATTCTTCACAGGTTTAAAATCAGTCTTGTTAAATATTTACATTGGCTTACTACTGTGCTTTAAATTCATGCCATTAAATTGAAATGTGATATTCATTATCAATCTTCTTATCTCGTGGTTCCTGATGTAGTGATGTTGGCACTTGTCCAGAATTATTCTTAATATTAATGGATCGTCCTTTTGTCGAACTTATTTTTACCATCTCGGGAAAATGTCGTGGCTTATGTTTGGCACCTCGGGAATATTTTGTAACTTTATCATGGAAGTAGAGTACAGTCCCTAATTTGAATATCAATGTGTAAGATATTAATGTTCGGAGTATCGAGCTGTTAGAATTTACGGAACTAATAATTTTAAGAACTAAAAGAAACTAGAATTAAGATTATATAAAGTTTTATTTAATTCTATCATTAATTATTCATAATATCAATATTTAAGGGGATTCCAAATTACTCTGACAAATTGAGCTTATGTTAAAGAAGATAAAAATTGATGAAGAGTGCTTTTTATTTCGTGTAAAAATCTCGAACGGTTTTAAATCACCTGCAATTTGAAAAGCATTGTTTTAATTCAAATTGCCCGTTTTTTAGGCCAAATTTCAGCCCAGTTCCGAAAAACGAGACTTTTCGACGGGTGACAATATGGGTCAAAAGTTTCCCTCTATGGCGCTCTAATTTCATGCAAATTTTAAAAAAAGTTAATGAACGATTTTCGAGAAAATATCAAAAACGTCGATTTTAGGCCCAAAACCCCCGTTTTCGGCAAATTTTTGACCCAGTATGTACCGAAAACGTGATTTTTTTTCAAAAATCTGGCTCTGTCACTTTTTTGTGCTAATTAACCTCTATCATCATGCAAAATTTGAGAAAAAAAATAATGAACTGTTTCTGAGAAAAGGTGTTACGAACGAGCGAACAGACAAGGGTGATTTTATAGGACTGCTTTCTTTTACATTAGATTTACAAAATTCCATCAAAAAGGATTTGTCTTAATATAGACTTCTGTCTAAATGCGTGGTTCGATTCCTTCCCTAAGGATTAAATTACGTGTAAAATTCCTTAAAAAGCCGCTTACACTAGTTAAAAACTACTGAAAAGGAAATAATTTAGTTTCATCTCAACATATTTTTATTCTCTATAAGCCATACGTTCTCCCAATAAAAAAAAACAAATGTATTTATAATTATAGATAATTATTTTGGAACAAAGTCTTGAAGCTAAAGAGAAAGAGTTCGAATCTCGATTGAATGCTGCAGAAGAATTTAATAATGAAAATTTAAATGAACTTCGTGAAAAGTTAACTCTCCTTCAAAAGAGTTCGTCCAAGTAAGTACCGAGAAATGGGTGAAATGAGATCACTGTGGTAATGAGTCATATTGTAGGTGTTTACCTGAAGTATAGGCTGTATGTGTATTGCAGATGTTTACCAGTATGCTTACTATCGATTTTTTTTAATCAGCGTGAGATTTTGTTTAGGAAATGGTATTTGACAATACGTCTATCTGAAACTACCCTTTCGTAGACAGACTGGTATAAAAAAAGCGTCATTAAAGATATATAGCAGACCTATTTCCTCCGCAATGTATTAAATTTCGCTTGTATTAAATTCCGAGATTTTGGCCTTCTTTATAATGGTATCCTCCTCTCATTGAGTATTAATTATTAAAACACCCATGTAAAACCACAGTTTTTCCGCTAAACTTTTAACTATTTTAAAAGAAATCCCCAACTGATTTCGTATCTTGTGATAATAATATAGGCTTTCCGAAAACTATAATTGTTTATTCTGTCGAAAAATATTTTTCTTTTTCAAGATATTTTATATAAACTGAAAGTGAAACTTCATAGCAAGGATATTCTAGAGTAAGAATATCCTTGCATAGATCTATTACTCGCTATAAGAAATATCTATTTTATTTATATCCGAACCATTTTTTCTAAAATATTTATGCCGTGGTTGGGCTGTGATGATATAAGAAATATCTACTTAATAAAAAACAATCGCTTAGTGACTGATGGTCCCCGGACCTTATTATGGAAACAACCTGAAGGCTTAAGAGTCTTCAACAATGCACACAGAAGAGCTTTCAACAAAAAAAGGCCATAAAAAAATAAAAATTACTAATATTAGCAAATTATTAAAATTCAAAAACGTTGATTATAGGTTCAAAACCCCTTTTTTGCCTGTTTAGAGGCCTGAACCCGGAAACGAGATTTTTCGAAACGTGGTCATATGGTTCAAAAGTAAACCTCTATTGGCCTCTAACTTCATGCAAAATTTAAAAAAAAAATAATGAACGAATTTCGATAAAAATTCAAAAACATTGATTTTAGGGCCAAAGCCTCTATTTTTACTCGTTTAGGGGGCCCGGGAATGGTATTTTTGGTGGGTGACCAAATGGGTCAAAATATTCCCTCAAACTTCATTTAACTTTATTGAAAATTAAAAAAAAAGATAATGAGCGGATTTCGAGAAAAAAAAAAATTGATTTTAAGTCAAAAAAAAACTTTTTTGCTAGTTTAGGGCCGGGAACAGGAATTTCCGGCAGGTGGACATATGGGTCAAAAGTAAACCAACCCTTTTAGGGCTAATTTAGGCCCATTACCGAAAAACGACAGCTTTCGAAGGGTGATCATATGGGTCACAAATTTCCCTCTATGGTCCTCTAGCTTCATGTAAATCTTTTTTTTTAATAATGAACGGTTTTCGTGAAAAATTCAAACACTTTGATTTTAGGCGTAAAAGCCCCGTTTTTAGGGAAAACTAAGGCCCAGTACCGAAAAACTAGGGTTTTCGACAGGTGACCATGTGGGTCAAAAGTTTTCCTCTATCGTCCTCAAACTTCATGTAAAAATAATAATAATGGACGCTTTTTGAGAAAAATTCAAAAGCATTGATTTTAAGCGTAAAAACCCTGTTTTTAGGGCAAATTTAGCTAGATTACCAAAAAACGAGAATTTTCAGTTGGTGGCCATATCGGTCAAAAGTTGCCCATTTTGATCCTCTAACTTCATGCAAAATTAATGAACGGATTTCGAGAAAATTTCAAAAGTGAGATTTTCTTCAAAACACCAGCCCCGTCACTTTTTTGTCCTATTACCTTCCATCATTATGAAAAATTTCGGGAAAAAAGTAATGAACGGTTCTGGAGAAAAAAGACCGGAATGACGGACGGATAGAGGTGATTTCATAGGACCCCTATCGGCTTCGCGGGGGTCCAAAAACAAATGATGATATCATTAGTTTCAGTTTTAATAAATCTATGATATTTTGAGTACGAAAAGACATTTTCTGATGAAATAAAAAAGCATAGCACTTCATTTTTAAAGTTCTAAGCCCTAACACCGTTAGGCATCCATTTGAAATACATGTAATCGTTAAAATTATTTTTCTAGATGGACCGATGATAGCAATATACTTTGTCATAAATTTGAAGTCCAAATAGCACAATTACGGTGAGGTTATTTTGTGGTCAAGCCCTATATTTGATTGGATATAATATTAGTCAGTGTGTGTGAAAGTGTCAAAAAATATTTTCTTCTCCACGACTTTCTACGTGAATTGCTTGATCCGAATGTATAAATTGTCATAGAATTAATAGAAAATCATAGAAAATGTAACAAAAAACATTAAAAAATTTTCTTAGACAATATTTAATTTCAATTGTTAAGATTTCTTTATAAAACAACGTTTTCTCACGTTAAATGATTCTCTCTTTAATAAAAAAAACTTGTTATTCTACATTGGATATATTTTTGTGTGTATTGGTAGTCACCCAAAACAAGGTCACGAGGGCTACTGGAACGCTAGAGTTAAATAAAATAGATTTTCAATCTGACTTTATACCAGAAATAGGCACATAACAGTCCGAGCCATATATTACCACGTTTTTGTATTAGGATCAATGGAAAATATAGTGCTTTTTTACTGTTGGTGTATGTTCTCATCAAGGGTCCGTTCCGAATTTACTCCTCTTTGTCATTGTTATGGAAGCACTCTCCCTTGAGTTTAAGACCAGTAATCCCTGAAAACTGTTACGCGGTTGAGCTAGGCATTACTACTGAATGTATTGTAGAAATGCAAAGAAAGGGTTGTCTGCATGGAACTACCCTGTTAATGGGGGATGCATCGAGGGGGGTGTGTAGTACCGTATTTTTTCGAAAAAAATGAATTTCTCACGTAGTAGGTAAAAAAAAAATTATATTTTGACCCCTGGGGGGTACCCCCAAAGTTTCGGTACTACACCCCCTCCCTCGATCCAGCGGGCCTTTGATATATTTTTTTCAGAAAATGTCACTCTTAATAATCGTTAAAAATCTTTTTAGTGCTTCTTATCATGCGAAATATATTCTAGCAACAATATGTTTAGAATTTTCGTTTTTTTAAATTTTTGAAAATGACGGATTTTTTCGAAAAAATACCGAAAATTACGTCATTTTGACTTCAAATATCTCCGACGTGTCGTAATTTTGCCGTCGGGTTTTTTTGAAAATAAAAGTTTAGCCTTTTAACAATTACCATGCAAAATATCAACCTTATTGCATAACAGGAACATATATTTTTAAGCTGCTAAAGTTGCGGTACTACACCCCCTCGATGCATCCCCATTAACAACACGAAACAAGCTCCAGCAGACTGTGTGTGAACTGATTCTAATATGTAGATTATGAATCATGTTTAATTTTCCAACACATGGATGTAAAGGAAATAGAGAATGTTTTGAATAGGAATTTTTCTAACCTTTGTGATTGGGTTGTTGATAACAAACTAAGTGTGCACTTTGGAGATAATAAGACTAAATGTATTATTTTTTCATCTAAAATGAAAGTTAAAAAGACAGATCCAACGATAATAAATTATAGAGGCACGTCGATCAAACAACGTACATAAGTAAAATATCTAGGCTGCATTTTAGACCTAACCTTGAGTGGAGAGATTATGAGTCTATATGTGTTAAATATAATCAATTATAAGCTTAAATTTGTGTACAGAAAACAATATTTTTAACACCAACTTTAAAACTATCTCTAAGCTATGCACTGATTCAATCTCATTTTGACTTTGCATGTTCAACCTGGTATTTAGGCCTCAAAAAATCGAGTTCACATTGGTACAGAAATGTATAGAACGATAAACTGGTTACCATATATATGATATCAGTGTAAATCAGTGTATTGCTGCCCATGCATTTAAATTTTGTAATAACCCCAATTAAAATTATATGTCTGAAATATTTAAACTTTCTGAAAACAGAAGGATACTCCTCCGAAACAGCAATTCAAGACTGAGCACTCCCTCTTGAAGATCAAACTTAGGGAAACATTGTCTGTCATCAAAAGGAACTTTTTCTTCTTTTTTTTTATATGAAACATATATTACGAATTTGGGACAAGCACGAGGACGAACAGACGCCATCTAATATCAGCTAATTTGGCGCCTGAAATTAGATGGCGGCTTCACCATGAAAAAGTGGCTATCGAGGAGATTCGAACCCGGCATATTGCGGCCTCAGCGCAGATCTCCAACCACTAGACCACGGCTCCACAAAGCTAAATTATTGAAATATCTCGAACAAGTGTCTCATTCAAGTTTTAGAAAAATCACCTAGTAGAGGAAGACAGTTAAAAATAAGCATAAAAAGCATATTGTTTATTAAAAAGAACAGTGATCAATAAATAAAGAAGAAGTTAAGAAGAATTTCCATATGATTTATATTGTTATGATTTTATGAAAAAGATGCCCTTAATGTTATACCCAATGAATCGAAATACACCCTCTTTGTTTTTAAACTGAATCGTGTTTTTGAGATAGCAGAAACAAAATAAGTACCATGCGAGTTATTGGTAGAATGAAGAGTATACGCTCGAAGAGACCTTGTGAAATTAGAACTGTTGAAATGGTTTGATATCTCTTTATCAACATATTTGCTCATCTGTATCGTGAATAGCCATTGTGTCGAGTTATATTGCGTTTGCCTAAAAATAATGTAATTTCATGAATCCAGATTTTAAATTATAATATAATACAATTTTGATAATTAATTAAATGGGTACTTATTTGAAAAAGGTAGAGGTGAGAAGATTGTTAAATGCAGCAGTTGTTTTATTTACATGCAACCAAGACCAAAATTTCATGATAAACAGTAAGTATCAGGTTTAACCTAAATGACTTTAGGTACCTGAATTAAACAAGGCACTTATCATCATTTACCAACTTATTCCCAAGTTCCTAAACCCAGTTCAGGTACTCATTCCCCAACTAACTCTTCCTCTATCTGCAAAACTTATATCTGGTACCCATTTACTGAACGATGGAATGCTTGGTGGACATTGTTGTTGAAAGATATTTAACCTTAGAGCCCAAAAGACGTAGATCTGCGTTATACAACGTCTATGTGATTTGCGACATCATATCGTATAAATGAAAATCCAAAAAGACATTATCTTGGTATTTTTAAATTAACATTCAAATAGAAATAAAATCAAACATCATGATTACAAGCACGTAGTGACTAATGGACCGGCGGACCTTATTAGGGAAACAACCAAAACGCCTAAGAAAACGCCTAAAAACGTCATAAAAAATAAAAATTACTAATATTACAGATCATTTAAATTATCTGTTTTCAGGTCCTAAATTGGCCTCCTTCGGCGGGTGTTCATATGGGTCAATATATTATATCTATGCCCAATTAACATCATGCACAATTTAAAAAAAAATATGGCACTGTTTTCAAGAAAATTGAAAAAACAAGCACTAGTGACTGATGGACTCCCGAAAATAGGAAATACTGAAATAAGATTTTGAAAATCGAGCAATCTGATTGGCAGAGGCATTTTGAGAATGTACAAAGGTAAATGATTGATCAATAACATTGCCAATACACTTAGATATTCTTAAGATTATATTGAAAATCGGCAATTATAATTGGCCAAGAGCAATTTGGGCACACATGGGTAAACCAAATGTAAATGTGTTGATTTTGTGGTAATACATTACTATATTTAAAATTTGCTGTTTTCACACTGAGACTACCTTATTGTTAAGATTGAATTTGCTCAATGTGAAAACTGGCGTCTACTTTAAAATGATAAATTTTAAAAATATTTAAAGCAGACAGTGTGAAAACTGATTAGTTTAGGGCATATTTATCAGAATACGGTATAACTCCAAATATAAGCTCCCGCCCGTGTATAAGCCCTGCTGAATATAGGCCTCATATTATATGTAAAAATAATGTAGCCTTTTGTGATTTGATATGAAAGTAGATGGTTCACGTTGAATTAGGTGTTTTGAGGTATATTACAGAGGAATAATGCATCTAACTTGGGATAAAGCCCACGTATACATGGTATAAGTATATGCATATAAGTGCATATTAATGACAGTACTAAGAGAATAAGTAACACTTTGTATGAAATTACATGAATTAATTTTTTTTACTAGCACATTTTTACCTCAGGGTATAATTCCCCCCTCCACCGAATATAAGCTTACCAAAAAAGTCCTTTGTCTTAACAAAAGGCCTGGAATTATTTTCGGAATTTTAAGGTATTTTAATGTTCTTACAAATTCAAATCTTCTCTTTCGATTTAAAAGATGCAAGGGTCACTTATCTGCCTATAATTTAATATTTCACTATTGAAAATATGCCTTGGATGGGACATTCTACCCGTCAGTTATGCTCCAGGAGTAGGAATTCTACCCGAGATCACGGTTCCCACCCTGGAAAAATCCCTATTTTCCCGTAGGCAGGCGGGTACCGGAAAGAAAAAAAAGCTAAAAGAGACAGGGCGTTTACTACCACAACGACCGTGCCCTGAGGTTCGAAAAAATGAATAATATAACTTTTTTAAGGAACAACAAATAACTCCCGGTTATAAGCCCCAAATTAAACCTCCTACAAAATAAAACCTTGAAAATGTTAAGTTAAGGTCGTCTCAGTTTTCACACAAGTAACTCATAGTTGTATGTTTCTTAAAAGACACAGTTAAAGGTGACGAAACGTTGACCTTAAAAAAAATCATTTAAAGTAGTCTGTCTGTATATTTACAGTTTTCACATTGATCACCTTACGGAACACCTGTCATTAAGGACTTCCTTAATTTTAAGGTAGTCTCAGTGTGAAACAGCTATTATTATAGAACTTTCCTGGACATGCGATTTTTGCAGGATGTTAAAAAATCATCTCTACTATCATCATGCACACGATTAAAAAAAATTTAAGGAACGGTTTTTGAAAAAATCTCAAAAAACCTCATTTTTGGCCATATTTAGGCTATTTTTTTAAAAATCGGGCTTCGTCACTTTTCTTCACTTATGGAATCCCTCAATTATAAAAAATTTCAGCAAAAACTAATGAACGGTTTCTCAGAAAAAGTGTTACGAACAAACGGACGGACAAGGGTAAATTTATAGGACTCTGTCAGCTACGCTGGGAGTCCAACAAGCCCTTAGTGACTAATGGACCCCCAAAACCTTATTAAGCAAAAGAAAAAGGCTTGGAAAGTAACCATATATGGCAAATATTCCCTCTAAGTTTTTCTAACAAGAAATATTCAAAAACAAGAATTTTCAGTCAGTGGCCATATGTATGCATTCCAAAACAAAGGCAAGTTTCAAGGGGTTCTATAATCAATTAATTCACTGTTAATTGGTTTAAGCATTTTTCATAAAAATGGTATTTTATTACATTTTATCCATTATTTACCTATTTTCTAAATTGTGATAGTATCCAATGCCGCGTTCGTGTATATTACTGTGATACTCACTTACGCTCAAAATTTCAACTTGTATATGCTATATTTACTTGAGTTATTAATAATTCATCAATTTCCACACTGGTTACTTCTTTATCCGATATGTCCGTTACACCTGGGTCAGTCTGCTTCAATTTTTATGAGTTATTGCTGAAAGGTGTATTATCAGAGGAAAGAGCTTATTTTTTTAAAAAAAAGGTATTATGGAGAATTTAT
>JAUOBW010284650.1:0-10564 GCA_032360285.1 Lepidozona retiporosa | reverse complement strand
ATTAGACATTCGACTATATTTAAGCACATCCACAATCTTGAACAAAATATATTTACATTTTAAATGTTTTTTAAAAAATTCTAAACCTACGGCACCACAAGTGTTACTAAAATCCCATTGGCAAAAGTTTTTCTTCGGCTTTGGTCATTTAGCTTTAGATCTCTGAAATTTAGAATCTTGCAGAAGAAATGAGAAGCCGCTTATTAAAACGACAAGCCGTTTATTACAGTCTTTGCCGCATAAGAGAGAATATTTATTGCCTATAGCAACTTACATATTTCGATTTCGGGATTTACGGATAACAGTAACAACGGATTTCAATTTTGACGACAAAATTGTATTTAATCTGTTTATCAGTTTTTGGTATCTTAGAAATTATATTTGTTGAGCCAAAATTTAAGTATAATTGCCATTTTTAGGCCCTGATTATTTAAAAACAGTATATATCTGTATGAATCAACAAAAATAAAAGTCAATTTAAACCTATTTTTCATTTTAAATTTGGACATTGAAAAAATTTTCAGACAATCTTTGACAAATTATATTTGCATTTTCCAAGCTAACATAAATTTTATAATCAAAATATAACCTATTTGATTTTCCTTGTGATATTATGCATACTTTGTCACTTTTATTTTAAATTTACTTAATTAATGGCCCTTAATAGATTCATAATAAATTTGTTTTAAAAAATATCACGCCACTCGCACTATTGTTTTAATTTCACGGTTCCATAAGCAAAGCGTACAAGCCGTAATAAAATACAGGCTTGTGGCAATTATATTTTACGAAAATCCCTCTATTCCTCCCGCAGTCTTCGACCTGAAATTAGCAACATATATGGTAGATACTCCAAGATACCATTATATTGATTGGAGAATCTTACAATTCAAGTTCGTTGTAAAAGTATCACCCCCATCATTTACTATGAGTATTGTTTCTTGCTTTTAACAAAACATAATAAATATGGTAATTTTATTACAATTTAATTATTTAGGAAATATGAGGAAACTAAAATAATGTTTCATAAAATGTATCGATAGGGAAGCTGTCAGTCATCGGCTTTAGTGCATATATATGCATAATAATACTTTTTATGCTAAATAATAAATACTGACTCCTTTTATTACAATTTAGTTCATGCTTATCACGTGATCAACATGTCAAAATAATTTTGAAAATTTGATGAAGCCATCGATATTATGGAATTTTTCGAAAATTTCTAAAATGGAGTACATAGATAGATCTATCTCTCCTGAAAATGTCACTCCATACTTATAACAGATCCTAAGGTATCAGGGGGTGGTGCTACCGCAGTACTGCACTTGGTTAAAATCGCTCTAAAATAGCCTGGTGGTATTGATACGGTTAAGTGGTTTAATTGACAAAAAAATCAAAACACGCCTCTTCGAGTAGATGTCCCTTAAAAATCAAAAAATACATTTGGCGTTTATTCGAAGCATACTACGTTATTGAATTGTTTCACTTAAAAGATGGAATAATTCTTCTGGTTATTAACCAATCAAATTCGATGCATCTTTGTAACCTAATGTTAAACCTCAGTATATAGACTTTAACGCAAGTTTCATATTGAACTATCAAATTCCATGAACTATTAATTTTACTACATCAGGTAAAAATATTACTTACTGAAAAATCGCTTGTAAAAAAAGCTGGTGTCGTTATTGTTGAGATAATGATGAGATTCCAAGCAATAGCATTTGATCGTTAAATCATCAAAATCCTTCCAAAGAACTGCCAGGCACTTTGGTTCGTTCCAACCTGAATCGAAACATCCTTGACTTGTCGTGTGGCCAGTCCAATGTGTAGTAAATACCGGTACACTACTGTCGTAGTTTACAGGCGTTCCCTGCTCCCAGCCATCTAAATATAATATAAATTATTTAAATAATAAGCACTCATTGCTCATAAATACAACAGAATATACTTTATACTATTTTTAAGATACCTCCAATTCGTGGTTACCCTATCCTTACTTGTCGGTTTCTTATAGATATTGATTGATATTTCTCTTTCACATAGCCCAGTCACAGCATTTATTTGTTTAATATTTTTGGCGAATTTAAAGTGTTCCACATTTACCTATCCGAATTTAAAACTCGCATATTTGAAGCCGAAATAAAATTTAATACGATTCTAATAGACGTATAACAATGTCTACATTCTTGTAGCTGCAATACCAGAGCCTCTTTGTATTTACAGTCAAAAAGACAAAACATAAATTAGGAGAGAATGTGTTTTTTCAGCAAATCTACTGTAAGTTCCCGGATCTACGCTCCCAAATAAAAGCTCCCCAAATACAAACGCAATATCCATCCCGGATATAAAACCCACTGTATATAAGCCTATAAACTTATATCCGGGATTTTCACATGGACTTAAAAACAGCATTTCAGATAACCATGATCTTAAAAGTAGTGTTTGAATGGATTACGAGGTGCTATGACAAGTTGAGCTCATATTAAAGAGAATAAAAGATGATGAAGAATGCTTTTTATTTCGTGTAAAAATCTCGAACGGTTCTCTAGATATCAGAGATTTGAATTTCAAGGGTAAATGTAAACTGGCCTTTGATTTTTGTTTTTTTTAGCGACATTTTAACCAGCTGTTGCATACGTCAATTCAAACATCCTGTTAAAATGTTACGAAAAAAGTAAATCTTGAATCCCCCTAAAATAAGTCGCCAGTCATTATACACTAGTTTACTGCGAATCCCTAGTCATTTTGTAATATTATATCATAATTCCTGGTAGATATTTTTCCTAGGAAGGAAGTCGTAGGGCTAATAGACATTTAAAGTAAATTTAAGTCAATTTTTACAAATAAAGCTTTAATTTATTAAAAAATATCTCGTATACGTAATGAAACTTTGTAAAATTCTAGAATAGGAAAATATAAAAAAGCCGAGCCGGGTCCCATAACCGGGGTAAACAGGGGGTTTGGCCAAAAATGGAGCGGACGATAGATAACAAGAAACGCAATAACCATCCAGCTTTAAAATAAAATATTTTTAATTTGGCAGATTTATTTTATTTTTAGGGTTAAACAGCAAATAAGTGTTTTTTTAATAAACGTGTAAAAACGTTTTTTCAAAAAATGAATACTATTAAATGGTGAAAAACTATTGTGTTATGTTGTGTAAAAAATTTCGCGCTAATCGGAGTAGCGGTTAGGTTTTTTGATCCGCTCCTTTTTTCAGCACCTGAGAGGCCAAACCCTACCCTTGCTAAGGAAAGTTGAAAATAAATATATTTTTATTCAATTTTTTTTTTTAATATTTAGAATAATGTTTTTAAATGTTTATAGCAGGTAAGTAATAAAAAGAATCTCCAAAATTTTTAATAATTTTTTCAATAATGGTCAATGACCTCAGTAAATAGTGACTCCCCTAGAAATCACAGGTTTTACTTGAAATCATATGGATCTCAAATACCGGAGCAATTCAAAATGTCCTGTGTCAAGCAACGACGAAGAAATGTAAAATAAATACACAATTTTAGTAGATATAATATTCTTTATATATTTTATTAATTCATCGAAATTTAAATACAATTTTGTTGGGATGTTTTTGAATTTTGATAATATTATTTAAATCTGTTGGATTTAATTTTGTTTAATTAAAGTTAATTATTAGGAAAGGTTAATGCAGCTACTTATCGTGATGTTAGACCAACATCCGTTGCTTGTATATTTTGTCTATCTCATCGGAAAAAAAGTCGGTTGAAGAGTGACTAAATTTTAGCTTTGCGACTAAGATTTCAATTGACTTATATTTTTAACCGACTTTTCTAAAATATAAGTCAATTGAAATTTTAGTCATCAAGCTAAAATTTCGTTTTAATTCAAAACCAAAAAAGGAGTATCTACACAGACTGGTTATGAATCCCACTTCCACGTAAAGGGTTATCCATCCCTGCAATGACTTCAACCTTGGCCCCTCCCAAGAAGTCAAAATACCGTATATATTATATATATATTAACCCTATTAATACTGCGGGCGGAAAGTGACCGCGGTGTTCTTAAAGTATCGTAAATTGTTTTCCTCAAAACCAATTTTAATGAAAATCTCGGACTTTTCCTAATATTTAATCGTCTTTTAGGGAGAAATTTATTTTTTAAAAATTTGCCCAAATTTTGGCGGCAGCGCGGTTTTTTGACAGGTGGGTCGGAAATTATTTAAATTTTCATACAAAAATATATTTTTTTTGCTATAATTCGCGTAAAAAAAATTGTTCGGTCAAAAATTATTTTTTGGGGTATGACGTCACCACTATGCGACCCCCAAATATAAAAAAAAAGCTTTCTCCTAAACATATAACCTTTAACTTAATTATTATAGCAAAAAAATGTTCATTGGATGTTAGTGTTCAACTAGAACCCGAAGCATTTTTTAGCAATATTTTATAAAATTGAAGGGTTCATAACTTTTGAACCAGAACTCCGATTTTGATTCTGTAAACGCCAATCGAAAGATAATTTAAAAGGAAAATACAAAACTGGTTTCAGATTTTCATTAAAATGGATATTTCTCGAGTTATGACTTTGAATTTGTGTTGACTTAATGACGACAATTGTCGTCCTTCGGGGTCTAAGGGTTAAGACAAAGGACTTTTTAGATATTCTCAATTTTTTAAACTCAAGCTTTACTGCAACTTAGGGAAATAGTTATTCTTTAATTTACTTCAAAAGACCAAATACAACGTTTAAATAGGGTTTTAGTTAAAAATACACATGCAGTAACAAAAAAAATATTTAGTTATTTGGGGGGCTTATTTTTGTTATACGGCACGCTAATATACCAAGAATGAAGGACAGAGGAATTTTAATATTCATTAATAGTGGTTCATTTTTTAGTAGTACCCAGGTCATACCTAGGGATTATACTCAGCCGCAACTAGATATACATCCTAAAATTTGTCCCAAGTCTATCACTGTAGCCATACTCTTGTATTATGATGCATGTAATGTATCGTTTACAAGAAACAGCAAGTTTATATAGCTAGAAAAGACTGCATAACATTTAGTCATATATTAAAATAGTATAAGTCTACATAATTAATGAAATAGATGAATAGGAACTGATATTGTATGTATGTTGAGATCTGGTTTGTCGGGAAGGATAAAGACTTTTTCCTTAATTTTCAGTCTATAGTTGATACTGTCTCTGCAAAGCACGCAAAGTCATCACTAGAAGCATCATTGGTATTCTGTAAATGGTATAATACTTTACAAGTGAGTGCTGAAATACCAAGATGTTGATAAGCCCTGACTTTTACATGCCTTATACTTTTACCAATATAGGTAGCGGTGCAGCTACCACACTTAAAATTGTATACGACACCTGGAAGTAAAGATTTAAGAACAGAACCTTTGTACTTTAGCAGAGAACACATTTTTATTGAAGATTTAAAAAGAACTTTTAATTCTTACCTGGTAAATATCCACGTAAAAACTCCATAATACGCGATCGAGTTCTTAACGAAATAGATCTCAGATAGGGAAAAACAACGAAAATATCCTTTTTAGGGACATCTAAACTAGTTGGAAGTTTACGGGAATTCATTATGTTCTAAAAACTCTTAACACAACAGTCAATCACAGATGAAGGATAACTGTTCTTCGACAAAATAGATTTCAAGTTATTAACGTCGGTATGAAATTTTCTTAAATCAGAGGATAAACGAAAACAAAGATATTAAGAACAAATTTGTATGATTAAGAAATGTAACAACAGGAATTAGTGAAACAACCACTGAAAGTAAGGAAAACAACCAGGGAACTCAATTTCACTGGTAAACTAAATATTCTTATTACGTGTAAGATTCTACGTGATCTACAGAAGTTAAAATCAGAAAAATGTAGGACCTAGAGGAGAATCCATTGCTACACCATATCAACCTCTTGTAAAATTCACCATCAAATGTAACAAAGGTATCTTTAGTTACAAGATTAAGCAAATAATGGAAATCAGATTTAGAAATACCATTGACACAATCAGAGTTTTCACACAAAGAAGAAACAGAGATATTAATAGTTTCGTCTAGAGGGATATTGGTAAAAAAGGACTTTACCTCCAAACCAGAAGATTTAAAAGGAGTAACACATTCAGAATTCTTCTATATAGGGCGTGTTTTAATTTTTAAATTATATTCAAATGATTCATCGAAAAATATGTATTTCAAAGAAAGTATCTCATTGGTTTAAATTTAAATTTATCTCAAACGACTTTTAAAAATATACGTTTGATAATTCTGGATTGCATATATCTCATAAGTCGTTTTGTTACGAATTATGTTAGATTTATTTTTTTGTGAGCTCATTTTAGTTCAGTGTTTAAACATAGATTTATATTACCTATTTGAAAATCCATGTTTCTAGAATAAAATTAATTTAAAATGAGAATATTTTAGTTAAATATGTAGGATACATTCTATATTTTAAGAAGTATAAAATAAGTACAAATTATAGCTAAAAATCACTGATTTAAAATATATATTTGTTACTTACAAATCTATCGTATTTACAGTTTCAAATAAGGCGTTCAGCTTTCATATTCAAACAATGAAATTTTACTCATATTGGCAATTATTTTGAGTATTAACGATATTAGTTTCAGCTACGAACATCTTAAAAAACATAATATTATTTACCAGTATACGGATCTATTTATCCCTTTATAACTAATGATGAAATGAGGATTTTTTATATATATTTAAGCTTTACTTAAAGATAAACTGTTTATTTTTCAACTTTTAGCCACGCTTCGCCACGCTTTTAGAAGTTTTAAAAATATCACATATTTCAAATAACTAAATGTTTTTTATAAAACTTATTTTTCTTAGACAAAACTTTTTTTGACAAAACTATTCCACTATTTTTTCGATATGGTGTTGCATGATATAAAATACTACACTGTGAAGCATCTGTAAAAATACATCATAAATATAAAGAGAGATCATTTTTTTTAATTTCGGTTGTTTCTTGGGTAGAAAAATTAATTTGTCGGTATATTAGAATAATAATGATTTAAGTAAGATTTGTGAAAATGCGCCTTGGTTTGAATATATTTTTAAACAATGGAAATAACAATAGAAATACATTATAACTTCTACAGTTGTTTACTGCTTTTCTTTTAAATCTTGTTCCAAACTAGCCATAAATAAATCAGGGTTCTGGATACGGATTTCTTTCACGAAGTGGAAAGAATTCTTAAAAGTAGAACAATAGGTTGTAAATGGTAATAAAACAGAAACGAGAAATTTACAAATTTTAGAAAAAGCTAAAACTTGACCCTGCGTAAAACAAATAATAGTTTTTGGTAAAAAAAGTTTTCCACTATGTGACCCCAAAGTTGTCCCAAATTTGTTTTTCTTAAACATATAAACTTTAACATAGTTACTGTATCAATACACCATATATATTTATTCAGCAACCTATCTTTCAATAGATTTACCAGGAAGATAAAAATAAATGCCTTTTTTAGTCATATAAGAACGAAAAGAGTCTACGTGATATACAGAAGTTAAAATGAGAAACATTTCATCTACGTAACGTTTTATATGAAACAGGCTTAATTTCAGAAGAACGTTCAGAAATCCATTTTCCTTTTAATCACGAAGAAAAAATTGCTAATTAATTTCACTAAAAGAAAGATTATATATTTGATTTATTTTTTCATCAAAATTTAACATTAATTCAATCAAAATGTTTTAATTTTCGAGAAAAAAAGTGCTGGCGTAATGCGTGGTTGAAATCTCTTCGACGTGTCTTTGAAACAAATTATTCCGGGGGTGGGGATTTTGCAAATAAAATTGCCCGCGAGTGCGGATTTTGTCGAGAAAATATGGCGCTACCCCGGGGATTCTCCACCCTCCATATGGGTGAGGTGGTTGTCGGAAAGATTTAAACCACATATAAACATAATTTTAAGTTTTATTATTCTATTTTTGGTCCCAAAGAAACTAGTCATAAATAGAACAGAATATTTAGTGAATAAATCACAAATTTAGGGCGTCTAATAGTTTGAAATAATATGTTATGAGCTGTTAGGAAAATTTTTAAAGAACATTTTTGTTTTTTTAAAAGGCTCAAATGATGTAATTTTTGAATAAAAATCTGTAAATATAAAAACTATCAATTTTATAGAGCAAAAGGTAATGTGAGCAAATATTTAATAGTATTTTAAATAATATGCATATTTAGAAAATTTGCATCAAATAATTATTTGAAGAATAATTTTGCTATGTAACATTATATAATATTATTTTAGTTAAATAATTTAATTTTATTCTTTTTTTATAGCTTGATTGTTTTAACAATTCTGAAAAAAATCATTTTTAATAATACCTATAACTAACATTTTATACTAGGGGCTGATCATATGGAGAAAGTTCACCCCGGTAACTAGGGACATTTTTCGATAATATTTAAGATCACACCCAGCTTTTGAATTACTAATAAAAATTGAAATGCGTTCACATGGAAATACAATTCCCCCGGTTACCGAGGAAATTATATAGACAAGTTTCTGTCACACTGTGATGTAGGAGGATCTCACTGACATTTTCCCAAGAGTGTAAAATCAATATGAATGTAATTATTTCTCTTTATTACTATGCATATATTAACAAAGTAACATACTAATTAATACATAATCTATTTATCGTCAGATAATTTCCCCGGTTGCCGGGATAAAATTTTCGATGTGAACGCAATGAAATATAAAATCTGTCAGAAAATTTCCTCGGTTAGTGAGATAATATTTTCCCCCATGTGAACGCAATAACAATTTTATAGTGATTTCTCATGTAGATGAGATCCCACGTTAATATGGCGAATATTTTCCCGATTACCGAGGTGAAAACTCTCCATATGATCAGCCCCTAAAACAGATTCAATATTATCCAAAAAATAAGATTCTTTAAATGGTACATACCTTCTAACGGAACAACTACAGCTTCACCTACAAATGTAATAAATTTAAATTAAATAACATACAGTCAAATAGAAGTATTACCACCAGGAATGAAGATTCTACCTGGAACGTTGGTTCCCACAACGATGTCCCGAGGATAAATGCGTATATTTAGCCCACCATGTTTTTTTCCGTAAGCAAGAGAATTTATTTAGATCAATTGTTAACTATAATCCAAATATTGAATATTAGGACCATGTCACATTGAGAATTTTGAAATATTCTCCATAAAAACATTTCGAAATAATAGGAAAAATAAATCTGTTTTTAGACTTATTTGTTTGTTCAAAGTCTTCTAAAGAGTAATTTTGTTAAAGGATATAAACAAATTAAAATAATGAACCTCTCCACATTTTTTGACATGCCTCGATTTGTTAAGATATGTTAGCTATAAAGCTTTTGAGCTACCGAGAACAAAAAAAGATTTGAAAAAAAATATGTAAACTCACTATTTAGGGAATAATTATGACGTCATATTTTGGTGAAATAGTGCGTCAGAAATTCAACTTTCGAAAATAAGTGATAAAACACAAAATTCCTTTTTAAACACAAAAGATATATCATTTGCTTTCAAAACCATTAAAATATAGTAAAAAAATAATTCTTAGTAAAAAAAACAATAACAGCTGAAATATTGTTGACATCGTAATTCTGCCATTTCAGCAGGAATTATTATAAGCGCTTTGTATATAGCTAACTAAGGGTTGAATATAGTCTATGCAAAATATTTAATGCATTTGTTTTCCAATTATAAGATATTTAAGCCTAAACATGCTCCATTTTAGGGTCAAAATAGAAGAAAATACCACTACTGGGCCCTGAAAATGGGCCTGCGGGGTCAAAAATAAGTAACCGGCGATCAAAATAAAATCATATTAACCAAAAGTGGAAAGTCAGAAAAATTTAGACCGGTGCGTTGAACGGTTAAAACTTCAGCGGTATCGACAATAAATTAGCGGGCACCTGTCCAATACCATTATTAAGGTTAAAAGCATTTTTCAATAAATACAAGGAATATTTATTTCCTAATGAAGACTCGGTAGTTGCAAAGTCTCTCATTTATGTCAATGTATTCTGTAAACATTTACTGCGATCTCATTATCCTTGCGTTAGGATGTAGGCTGCTGTAATCCTGGACGACGACGATTCATAGGCGACGTTTGGGAAATAAGGACCTAGTCCATACATTTGTCCCTGACACTTATTTAGGTAATTTTAATATATTATTATTTTTCTTAGATATTTTTTATTTAATTATTTTTGATTTTAACTAGTTTTTTGACCTATATATTTCGTGGCAATAAAACCTACCTACCTAATGCTAATATTCGCGATTTATTTCGTAATGATCTTGGGTTAGTGTAATTATATCGTATGATTGAACTACTATTTCTACTGAAGTTACTTTCCATATACTTTAATGTATGGGGAACAATTGAATAAATCTTATTATAAAGGTTTGCGCAGCAAGTGTGTTGCTTGTTGGCAAGCTAAATAATGAAGTAAAGAATAATATAATAAGTAATACTTAACAGATATCCGACGAGGTAAAATCGGACATTATAATTT
>JAUOBW010284539.1:0-10564 GCA_032360285.1 Lepidozona retiporosa | reverse complement strand
TATTAATCATACACTTATATTAATTAGATCCTATAGGTAATTATAAAATTTGAATATATAAATGTAAAACTTATATTGATTGAAAGTGTGGATTGTATCCAAGAAATTTATAATGAGTATATCATTAGTTTTATAATTTAAATGCTCTCGTTAGACAAATGCAATTCTTCTCTTTCAATTTAATGCATACTGGAGTCAGTTATCGAGATATAAATTAAGATTTAACTCATAAAAATTGCCCTAGGGGTAGTAATTCTACCAGAAGTTTGTGCCCCAGGGGTGAGGATTCTACCCGGAAAAATGGTTTCCACCCCGGGGCAATCCCCATACGCCCGGGGGTGGGTACAGGAAGGAATTGAACCGCGCTTAACACGTAGATCTTTACTACCTGTTTCAACACACCAAGATTATAACAAACAAAAGTAATAGCGAGCTTAAGAAATTTTACGACAACCACAACACCAAAAATAAACGAATGTCTACTTGGAATTACGTGAAGCTTACTTAGTGCAAAAATACAATTACAGTTACCCCCTGCCGTTGACCGAAAAATTTGGTAGCTCGCTAATATCTCATATAAAACACTTACTACTTCGGAACCCTCAATAGATGTATCATAGTTGTTGAAGTCAACTTGAAAAGGCATATAACTCTTTGATCTTTTCCTCGCTGTAGTGCACCCTCTATTGGCGGTAGAGGTTTCTTTACTGGTGTTTTTTTTGCGCAAATCAAATTTTTCGAACTTGTTCATTTTTAATCAGAAAGTTTTATTTTCGGGTGACCGATCTCTTTATTTTATGTTTTTTAAAGAATTGTGAGCACGTCAAAAATGTTGAATATGGAACGCGTCAAAAATGTTGAATATGGGACACAGAAAAAACTTTGAATATGGACGTGTCAAAACAGGCGTTTCTATTATATTTCCATAATGAAACATAATGTTGTAAGTTAAAAACATTTCATTTACATTAATATTATTTATAGATATATATTTTCATATAGTTAATTAGCCACATGGGATCTAGTTTATATAAATGCGTTGACATATGATAGCGCATAGTTGACATATGATAGCGCCATATTCATTTAGTATTCAACTCATGAATCGTAATTCTGACGTCATTAAAGTTATTCTATATTTTTTATTTAATTTAATTTTTATTTTTTAAATTAGTTTTGTGAAACTAACGAAACATTGAAAACTCAACCATAAGATAATCTTGTGCACACCGTCATTTATAAATATCAATGAATTGATATTTGCAGGCGATCCCGCGCGACCTAGAATTTAAAAATGGCAAAAATATAATACAAGATACCAATTTCTGATTAAGCGGGTGTATTAAAATTATAAACTGAAATTTGGTTAACAAATATACAATTGTACACCACAAGGCAGGCTTAAAAGATTAGGGGTAAGTTCTAACTGTCTGAGCATAGCTGTCATTAGCTAAACCTCAAAAAATGAAATTTCCACAAGTATTCTTTACTACATCCTCCATCCTTGCATACTTAACATTATTATTATTATTAATGAATATTTATACAGGATGTAACATTTCAATAGCGTCATTGACGTTGTGGTTGACAATTAGCGTTTGCACGACGCTCCAATGAAACAAATCGATTAATTTGTGTTTGGGTAAGACTTAGATTATTTATCCCACAGTAGGTCAGGAGTGGTATAACAACCGCGTTGAATGATAACGAAGCCGCTTTAGCTGTCAGGTATGGTCTCAGTTTACTTAATAATCTCAACCGTGACGGTGCTTTTTTATAGGATTGTTGAAAATTTTCGTTAAGTGTTAGTGATTGATCAAGAAGAACGCCAAGATGTTTGTAGGATTTTGAAGCGCAGATAGAGATGTTATTAAATAAAAGATTGAGATCGTCATACTTGTATAATCGCTTTGCGGTACCAAATAAAACTGATTCAGTCTTACCCTTGTTAAAGTTAATTATAAGATCGTTTTGCGAGAAGAAATTCGATATCGATTTTAAGTCGCCATTCAGTTCATTTTCAATTATTGAAAAACTTTTGTCAGCAAAGTAAATAACTGTATCGTCTGCGAAAATTATAATTTCAGAATGTTTAAGATGCTCGTATAAGTCGTTGTAGAATATAATAAACAGCAAGGGTCCTAGTATAGAACCTTGAGGTACCCCACATAATACTGGCTTATATCCTGAGCGTTCGTTTTCTATGTTAACACATTGTTCCCTTTCAAACAGATAGTTACTAAACAATTCGTGTTCAAGGCCCATGACACCGTATCAACGCTGTTTGCCAAGTAAAATTGCATGTCCAATAGTGTCAAACGCCTTTGAAAGATCGATAAATACGGCGCTGACTAACTTTCCTTGATCCACCTCTTTTCGAATGTTGTCAATTAAAATTGCCGTTGCCAATTCAGTCCGAACGTTTTTAACGGTACCAAAATTGCTTGTTAGTTATTAGGTGATTACGTTCTAGATACTGTATCAATTAAGTGTGCACAGCCCTTTCTAGAATCTTGGAAAGTACGGGTAGAACTGAAATTGGACGATAGTTGTTTACACTAGCACTATCACCGGATTTGAATATTGGTGTAATCTTTGCTGTTTTACATTCTTTGGGAATGACACCTGTCGTAATAGACATGTTTATCAGGTGGCTAAGTGACTTTGCAATTATGTGTGCTACGTCTTTTAGAAGTACGGGAGGTAGGTTGCCGGGTCCCGTAGATTTCTTGATATAACGTTATATCTAAATTTAATAATGGCAAATACTAATATTATAAAGTTTAGCAATAATAAATTGTTAGTGTATGTATTATTACTGACTGATCAAGAAGAACGCCACGATATTTGTAGGTTTTTGAAGCGCAGATAGAGATAGCTTCTTCTACATGGGAGCATATATTTACAACACACTTCCAAAGTCTATAAGGAAGGAGCCCGTATTCAGTCAGTTCAAACATTCACTGAAATCACATTTTTAACTTTAATTTATTCTATTTTTAACTAATGTTTTATACGTATTTTAACATTTACTTTTTAATATATTTTTTAAACAGGACACATATTGATAGCAGTACTATTTTGTATTGAAACGTTACATCCTGTATAAATATTCATTAATAATAATAATAATAATAATCACACATTCCATATTAAATAGTAAATAAACGCAATCAGCCCCTATTTACTTTTAAATAATCTCAACTATTCCCTATTTACTGGTATATAACCTCTATCACTAAGTCCCTATTTACTAGTAAATACTCTCACTCATTCGCTATTTACTAGTAAATAATCTAACTCAGACCTAATTTACCAGTAAATACCCTCACCCAGGCGCAATTTACCAGTAAATACCCTCATTCACTCTTACCCATTCGTTATTTACTAGTAAATACCTTTATCCACTCCCTCTTTACTAGTAAATAACCTTACCCAGTCCCTAAATTACTAGTAAATCCCCTCACCCAGTCCCTATTTACTAGTAAATACTCTCACCCATTCGCTATTTACTATTAAATAACCGCATTCAGCCCCATTTTACTATTAAATGATCTAAATCAGCACCTATATACTACTAAATAACTTCACCCATTCCATATTTACCAGTAAATACCCTCACCCAGTTCCTATCAACTAGTAAATACCCTCACTCAGTCCCTATTTACTAGTAAATACCCTCACTAAATCCCTATTTACCAGTAAATTAAACCATTCCCTATTTACTATTAAATATTCGCACTTATTCCCAATTTACTAGTAAATACTTCCACCCATTCCCTATTTTCCAATATATATCCTTACTCAGTTTTCATTTACCAGGTACCCGCAATCAGCCAATTTTAACTATTAAATAATCTCAAGCAGCGCCTATTTAGTACTGAATAACTTAACCATTTCATATTTACCAGTAAATACCCTCTGCCAGTCCCTGTTTACTAGTAAATACTCTTACCCATTCCCAATTTGGTAGTTACTACTGTCAACCTTTCCCTATTTACCAATAAATACCCTTACCCAGTCCCTATTAACCAGTAAATATCATTACACAGTCCATATTTACCAGTAAATACTTTAACCCATCCCTATTTGCTAGTAAATAACCCCACCCAGTCCCTATTTATCAGTAAATCCCCTCACCCAGTCCCTATTTACTAGTAAATACTCTCACTCATTCTTTATTTACCAGTAAATACCCTTACCCAATCCCTATTTACAAGTAAATACTCTCACTCATTCCCTATTTACCAGTAAATAACCTTATCCAGTCCCTAATTACTAGTAAATACCCACGCCCAGTTCCTATTTGCTAGTAAATAACCTCATCCAGTCCCTAAATTACTAGTAAAAACCCCTAACCCAGTCCCTATTTACCAGTAAATACCTTACCAAGTCCCTATTTACTAGTAAATAACCTCACCCAGTCCCTATTTACTAGTAAATACTCTCACCCATTCCCTAAATTACTAATAAAACCCCTAACCCAGTCCCTATTTATCAGTAAATCCCCTTACCTAGTCCCTGTTTACTACTAAATAACCTCACCCAGTCCCTATTTATCAGTAAATCCCCTCACTCGTCCCTATTTACTATTAAATACTCTCACCCATTCCCTATTTACCAGTAAATACCCTTACCCAGTCCCTGTTTACTACTAAATAACCTCAGCCATTCCCTATTGAATAGTAAATAACCGCAATCAGCCCCTATTTACTTTTAAATAATCTAAACCATTTCCTGATTACTAATAAGTAACCTCTATCACTCAGTCCCTATTTACTATTAAATGCTCTCACCCAATCGCTATTTACTAGTAAATAATCCCAAACAGTCCCAATTTACCAGTAAATACCCTCACTTAGTCCCAATTTACCAGTAAATACCCAAACTCAGTCCCTATTTACTAGTAAATACTCTCACCCATTCGCTGTTTACTAGTAAATACTCTCACCGATTCCCTATTTACCAGTAAATACCCTTACCCAGTCCCTATATACTATTAAATATCCTCACTTCGTCCCTATTTACTAGTAAATACCCTTACCCAGTCCCTATTTACTTGAAAATACTCTCACCCATTCGCTATTTACTACTAAATAACTTCACCCATTCCATATAAACCAGTAAATACCTTCACCCAGTCCCTATTTACTAGTAAATAACCTCATTAAGTCCCTATTTACTAGTAAATACTCTCACCCATTCCCTATTTACCAGTAAATACCCTTACCCAGTCCCTATTTACTAGTAAATACTCTCACCCATTCCCTATTTACCAGTAAATACTCTTACCCAATCCCTACTTACTAGTAAATAACCTTATTCAGTCCCTAAATTATTAGTAAATACCATAATTCAGTCCCTATTTATCAGTAAATCCCACCCAGTCCCTGTTTACTACTAAATAACCTCACCCATCCCCTATTTAATAGTAAATAACCGCAATCAGCCCCCATTTTACTATTAAATTATCTCAATCAGCACCTATTTACTAGTAAATACTCTCACCCATTCCCTATTTACTAGTAAATACTCTCACCCATTCCCTATTTACCAGTAAATACAGTCACTCAGTCCCTTTTTACTAGTAAATAACCTTATTCAGTCCCTAAATTACTAGTAAATACCCTTATTCAGTCCCTAAATTACTAGTAAATACCCTGATTCAGTCCCTATTTATCAGTAAATCACACCCAGTCCCTGTTTACTACTAAATAAGCTCACCCATTCCATATTTAATAGTAAATAACCGCAGTCAGTCCTATTTTACTATTAAATTTTCTCAATCAGCACATATTTACTAGTAAATACTGTCACCCATTCCCTATTTACTAGTAAATACCCTTACCCAGTCCCTATTTACTAGTAAATCCTCTCAACCATTCCCTATTTACTAGTAAATAACCTCATCCAGTACCTATTTACTAGTAAATACTCTCACCTATTCGCTATTTACTAGTAATTAACCTCATCCAGTACTTATTTACTAGTAAATACTCTAACCTATTCGCTATTTACTAGTAAATACTCTCACACATTCCCTATTTACCAGTAAATACCCTTACCCAGTCACTATTTACTAGTAAATAACCTTATCCAGTCCCTAATTACTAGTAAATACCCTTACCCAGTCCCTATTTACTAGTAAATAACCTTATTAAGTACCTACTTACTAGTAAAACACCTAACCCAGTCCCTATTTACTAGTAAATAACCTTATCCAATCCCTAAATTACTAGAAACACCACTAACCCAGTCCCTATTTATCAGTAAATCCTCTTACCCAGTCCCTGTTTACTACTAAATAATCTCACCCATTCCCTATTAAATAGTAAATAACCCCAATCAGCCCCTATTTACATTTAAATAATATCAACTATTCCCTATTTACTGGTAAATAACATATATAACTCTGTCCCTATTTACTAGTAAATACTCTCACCCATTCGCTATTTACTAGTAAATAATATCATTCAGTCCCAATTTACTAGTAAATATACTCACTCTGTCCCTCTTTAGTAAAACACCTAACCCAGTCCCTATTTACTAGTAAATAACCCTATCCAGTCTCTAAATTACTAGAAAAACCCCTAATCCAGTCCCTATTTATCAGTAAATCCCCTTACCTAGTCCCTTTTTACTAGTAAATACTCTCACCCATTCGCTATTAAATAGTAAATAACCTTATCTAGTCCCTAAATTACTAGTAAAACCCCTAACTCAGTCCCTATTTATCAGTAAACCCCCTTACCCAGTCCCTGTTTACTACTAAATAACCTCACCCATTCCCTATTTAATAGTAAATAACCGCAATCAGCCCGTATTTACTTTTAAGTAATCTCAACTATTCCCTATATACTAGTAAATAACCTCTATCACTCAGTCCCTATTTACTAGTAAATACTCTCACGCATTCGCTATTTACTAGTAAATACTCTCACCCATTCCCTATTTACCAGTAAATAACCTTACCCAGTCCCTATTTACTAGTAAATAACCTTATCCAGTCCCTAATTACTAGTAAATAACCTCATCCAGTCCATATTTACTAGTAAATAACCTTATTCATTCCCTAAATTACTAGTATAACCCCTAACCCAGTCCCTATTTACTAGTAAATAACCTTATCTAGTCCCTAGATTACTAGAAAAACCCCGAACCCAGTCCCTATTTATCAGTAAATCCCCTTTCCCAGTCTCAGTAAATCCCACCCAGTCCCTGTTTACTACTAAATAAACTCACCCTTTCCCTATTTAATAGTAAATAACCGCAATCAGCCCCATTTTACTATTAAATTATCTCAATCAGCACCGATTTACTAGTAAATACTCTCACCCATTCCCTATTTACCAGTAAATACTCTTACCTAGTCTCTATTTACTAGTAAATACTCTCACCCATTCCCTATTTACCAGTAAATACCCTTACCCAGTCCCTATTTACTAGTAAATACTCTCACCCAGTCGCTATTTACTAGTAAATACTCTCACCCATCCCCTATTTACCAGTAAATACCCTTAACCAGTCCCTATTTACTAGTAAATAACCTCATTCAGTCCCTATTTACTAGTAAATACTCTCACCAATTCGCAATTTACTAGGAAATACTCTCACCCATTCCCTATTTACCAGTAAATACCCTTACCCAGTCCCTATTTACTAGTAAATAACCTCATCCAGTCCCTTATTAATAGTAAATACCCGCACCCAGTCCCTATTTACTAGTAAATAACCTTATCCAGTCCCTAAATTACTAGTAAATCACCTCACCCAGTCCCTATCTATCAGTAAATCCCCTCACCCAGTCCCTAATTACTAGTAAATACTCTCACCCATTCCCTATTTACCAGTAAAAACCCTTACCCAGTCCCTATTTACAAGTAAATAACCTTACCCAGACCCTATTTACTAGTAAATAACCTTATCCATTCCCTAATTAATAGTAAATACACTCACCCAGTCCCTAGTAAATAACCTCATCCAGTTCCTAAATTACTAGTAAAACCACTAACCCAGTCCCTATTTATCACTAAATCCCCTTACCCAGTCCCTGTTTACTACTAATTAACCACACCCATTCCCTATTAAATAGTAAATAACCGCAATCAGCCCCTATTTACTTTTAAATAATCTTAACCATTCCCTATTTACTGGTAAATAACTTCTATCACTCAGTCCCTATTTACTAGTAAATACTCTCACCCATTCGCTATTTACTAGTAAATAATCTCAATCAGTCCCAATTTACCATTAAATACCCTCAGTCAGTCCCAATTTACCAGTAAATACCCTCACTAAGTCCCTATTTACTAGTAAATACTCTCACCTATTCGCTATTTCCTAGTAAATACTCTCACCCATTCCCTATTTACCAATAAATACTCTCACCTATTCGCTATTTACTAGTAAATACTCTCACCCATTCCCTATTTACCAATAAATACCCTTACCCAGTCCCTATTTACTAGTAAATACCCTCACTTAGTCCCTATTTACTAATAAATAACCTTACCCAGTCCCTATTTAATCGTAAATACTCTCACCCATTCGTTATTTACTACTAAATAACTTCACCCATTCCATATTTACCAGGAAATACCCTCACCCAGTCCCTATTTACTATAGTAAATAACCTTATTCATTTATTTTCTATTTACTAGTAAATAGTCTCACCCATTCTCTATTTACCATTAAATACACTTACCCAGTCCCTATTTACTAGTAAATAACCTCATATAGTCCCTAATTACTAGTAAATACCCTCACCCAGTCCCTATTTACAAGTAAATAACCTTATCTAGTCCATAAATTACTAGTAAATCACCTAACCCAGTCCCTATTTATCAGTAAATTCCCTCATCCAGTCCCTATTTACCAGTAAATACCCTTACCCAGTCCCTATTTACTAGTAAATAAACTTATTCAGTCCCTAAATTACTAGTAAATACCCTGATTCAGTCCCTATTTATCAGTAAATCCCACCGAGTCCCTATTTACTACTAAATAACCTCACCCATTCCCTATTTAATAGTAAATAACCGCAATCAGCCCCTATTTTACTATTAAATTATCTCAATCAGCACATATTTACTAGGAAATACTCACACCCATTCCCTATTTACCAGTAAATACTCTTACCCAGTCCCTATTTACTAGTAAATAACCTTATTCAGTCCCTAAATTATTAGTAAATACCCTGATTCAGTCCCTATTTATCAGTAAATCCCACCCAGTCGTCCCTGTTTACTGATAAATAACCTCACCCATTCCCTATTTAATAGTAAATAACCGCAATCAGCCCCCATTTTACTATTAAATTATCTCAATCAGCACCAATTTACTAGTAAATACTATAACCCATTCCCTATTTATCAGTAAATACAGACACTCAGTCCCTTTTTACTAGTAAATAACCTTATTCAGTCCCTAAATTACTAGTAAATCCCCTTATTCAGTCCCTAAATTACTAGTAAATACTCTCACCCATTCCCTATTTACCATTAAATACCCTTACCCAGTCACTATTTACTAGTAAATAACCTTATCCAGTCCCTAATTACTAGTAAGTACCATCACCCAGTCCAAATTTACTAGTAAATAACCTTATCCAGTCCCTAAATTACTAGAAAAACCCTTAACCCAGTCCCTATTTACTAGTAAATAACCTTATCCAGTCCCTAAATTACTAGAAAACCCCTTAACCCAGTCCCTATTTATCAGTAAAACTCATAACCCAGTCCCTGTTTACTACTAAATAACCTCACCCATTCACTATTAAATAGTAAATAACCGCAATCAGCCCCTATTTACTTTTAAATAATCTCAAATATTCCCTATTTACTGGTAAATAACCTTTATCACTCAGTCCTTATTTACTAGTAAATACTCTCACCCATTCGCTATTTACTAGTAAATAATCTCAATCAGTCCCAATTTACCAGTAAATACCCACACTCAGTCCATATTTACTGCTAAATAACCTTGTTCAGTCCCTAAATTACTAGTAAATACCTTTTCAGTCCCTATTTATCAGTAAATCCCATCTAGTCCCTGTTTACTACTAAATAACCTCACCCATTCCCTTTTTAATAGTAAATAACCGCAATCAGCCCCCATTTTACTATTAAATTATCTCAACCATTCCCTATTTACTGGTAAATACCATTTCCCAGTCCCTATTTACTAGTAAATACTTTCACCCATTCCCTATTTACCAGTAAATACTCTTACCCAGTCCCTATTTACTAGTAAATAACCTTATCCAGTACCTATTTACTAGTAAATACTCTCAACCATTCGCTATTTACTAGTAAATATACTCACCCAGTCCCTATTTACCAGTAAATAGCCTTACCCAGTCCCTATTAACCTGTAAATAACCATATTTAGTCCCTAATTACTAGTAAACACCACCACCCAGTCCCTATTTACTAGTAAATACTCTCACCTCTTCGCTATTTACTATTAAATAATCTCAATCAGTCCCCATTTACCAGTAAATACCCACACTCAGTCCATATTTACTGCTAAATAACCTTGTTCAGTCCCTAAATTACTAGTAAAT
>JAUOBW010284538.1:0-17303 GCA_032360285.1 Lepidozona retiporosa | reverse complement strand
CATATGATACCATTTTTCGTAACATTGCTGTGAGCTCTATCCTTTGGTTTAATTAGTCAACATTTAATTTTGTGTTTATAAGGGTCCCCCCTTGAAATCAGCTCATTAACGATTCTGACCCCCTAAAATGCCCTTTACCCCCGAATCAGCGCGTTTACCATTGATTTTCGGAATCAGCGGTAAATTTTGGTATAGCAAAAGTATATGGCAATTTCTCCATCTAAAGTTGACCATCACCCCCTTCTCCTCCTGGTCTTATTTTTTTTACATTATGTTAAAATATAAAAACGAAAACTATTAGTAACTTATTCAGAAAGTTGAAATACATCATCAAGATCCCGGGAGGTTACTTGCCTATATTGGAAGATAGGTATGTGCCGCCTCTTGTTAAACTAACAAGCCTTGAATCAATTGAAAACGTCATTCGTAAACGCAAACTAAAATGGTTTGGTGACATGAAAAGAAGCTGTCTTCCCATCCGTGTTCTCTACGAGGGAATGATAGAAGGGAAACGTAGTCGAGGCAGGCCATCAAGAAGATGGCGAGATGATATAAAGGAGTGGACCAAGTTAAGCTGGGATGAAATTAACAGAACAGTTAGTGATATAAAGGCATGGGAAAACATTTATCTTAATCAAAATTAATGTATTTATGTGTACGGATTCCGCGAAGGCGGAGAATACGTTTAATAATAATGTGCCGCCCTTAAGGGCGGATTTCTAAAGAAAAAACACCGTACAACCGGGTACTTATTTGGAAATATTTTCCTTAAAAATGGGTCTCAAATTAATATTGTACTTAACAACGACTGCTTTTATCAGTTTTCCTTAAATACGGGTCAGTTTACATTATTTATAACTAAAAAATATTTACCCAACCCTTAAAAACGGGTGTTAAAATTTAGAATTTCTTCCTTAAAAACGGGTAAGCTTTAAATTTTTGGGCGGCACACTCCTATAATTTCCTGGACCATGTACCCCCGGACATCAAAATAGTCATTGTCTTATTATTCGCTTGTATTACTACTAGAATACTCAAATATTGACTTCATTCTCAGAATATAACATAGGGTAATAATTAGTTATTGTTTTTCTTAACTAAATCTGCGTTTCACTAAAATAAATAATTACGCCGGGTTGTCTTTATTATTTTTGTTATAATCTCAGCTTGTCATAAATAGCATTAGAGCATTGAAAATCGACATATTATCAATAGAAAATTTCTAACTGCAGCTATGTACATTTTATTAAAAAAATTGCGTAAGATTAGAACGATGAGGTTTCTTTGGCTAGAAAAACCTCGCGTTTATGGTATACAAATGACAATGGGGTCTTTTCATGGATTGTACGGGGCGTTGTATTTTGGGTACATTGTCTAGGGCAATATTTTCGGGGAAAGTTATAACAGGTAACATTCGCTAATTTTAATATACAAATGATACGAGCTAAAACGGTTTTTTAAATTGTATAAATATTAGTTTTATAGCGACTTTTCAGCATTATGCACGACTTTTCAGCATTATGCACGACAATCAAACAAGGGGTCATTTACCTAATTGGTTTAGTACGATCGTTATTTATTCAAATTTTTGAGTTACGTTACCGTTCGTAAAAAGGAGTCGGTTAAAAATATTAGGAAAATTTCGTTAAGGTAAATCAAATTATGCGAAAAATCAATTCCTAACTTTAAAATGATTTTATTTTGTAACGAAATATGATAATTGAAAGCTCTAAATTGTAAATGGAAGATATATAAAAGATGAATAAAAAACTAACAAGTGTAAACATTGTGTGCCGAAGAAATTTTAGCGGAATTCGCTCTAATCCGAAAAAAATTAGTTCCACGCAAACAAAGGAAGTAGCTTGCCCTAAAAAACATTTCGGAATCTAAGCTTTCACCTCCCAGGACAACCCATGTACACTCACTAGATTTTTTCCCAGCCCCTGGACATTCACCAGAAAAAACTTTTTCCTGGGCATTCATTACCATGTTTTTCCCGGCCCCTGCAACAAACTATATAAAATAGCTATTTATTAGTCATTTTCATAACCCAGGAATTTACCAAAAAAAATTTCAAAGCCCCCAAAATTAACCATAACCTTTTTCTGTCGTGTGGGGAACCTTAAAATTGAATGAGACATTATCAGGTCTGCTAGTATTCTTATTCGGTAAAAACATTTTGCTATGTATTTTAAAATGGGATTCAAACTAAACACTAGCCGAAAATATTAGACAATCATCAATTTAGCATCCGCAAAAATTATTTTTGAAAAGAGTCATCCGCAAAAATGAATTCCGCAAAATAGAGCATTTTCACGCCATTTCGTCCAAACACATTTTATACGCTTAAAAAAACAACGTACGTCTAAAGGCGGCTATGCTCGAAAAAAGTTATGACATCACAAAAACAAAATCCCAGCAGAGCTCAGTAACCTTTAAAATGGTAGAATTTCAAAACGATTTAAATTTAATACGATTAGCACCATTGAAAACCCCACTTTTTAATCTATTAACGGTGGCGAGGGGCCATAGTGCTCAAAATATGATAAATAACTTGCAGAATGAATCGCCACAAAGACAGGTAACAGGTACGAAAAGGTATTGACTTGGACCAGGTACAAAATTTGATCATCCGCCATGCCTTGTTGTGTCTGAGACACAGTGTTCAAAGAAAATTTTACGAAGGTTGCTGATGATTTCACTCTGCCATTTGATGAACTAAGAATCTAGTGTGTGTGTTTTTCCCACTGTGTTTTTTAACTGATTTCATAATATTTTTACATAGTCTTAACTCTTTTAACAGTACGTTAGTTTAATAAAATATATCCTTTGTTGAAAATAGCGTACCGTATTACATCGAATAAGCGCTCTGGGCGATCATTTAAATAATGGCTTTCGAGAGGAGGCGCTCATTCGATAGGGGCGCTCATTTGATAGGGGCGCTCATTCGATAGGGGCAATATATATTTACAAGATGTCTACATCTTCCTCCTCTCCAATCAAGGGGCGCTCATCTCAAAATCTCTTCTTAGGGGTGGGTGGGTGGAGGTGGCTAATTTAAAATCTCTAATGGGGGGCGCTAATTCGAGGGGGCACTGATTTAAATTCTTTCCATCTAGAATGGGCGCTAATTCGAGGGGGCGCTCATTCGAAGTGGGCGCTCTTTCGATGCAATACGGTGAATTTTATATAGAAGGCTTATGTAACATAATTTCAATACAAACGTTTGTTTTCAAGATATTTAGCTTCAAATCTTACGCAAATAGGGTTATTAGGCAAAAATATATCAATTCACCTTCAAATATTTTGGAAAACAATGTTTGTATGCAAAATCTCTCTTTATTAAAGGGATTGGATACTGTAAAATCAAGTTGGGATCATATGAAAAAGCATGAAGAGAATATGGCATCATTTGAAATTTTTCGAAAAAATAAAAAATTCCTTGATAATTTGTCTTGCTCTTTCATATGACATAATATAAAACAAATTTATATAGTGATCTTTTGCTTTAATTCTTTTATATAGAATCTTACGCTCTTTTCAATGGTGCCACTCTTCTATGCTTAATTGTAGAGGAGGGGTGGGTCAAATTGCAGTAAGACCCTAACTGAATTTTATAATGACTCAACAACTTTTTTGAAAAGAAAATTACGTCCCTCATTTTATTATCACAGAAATATAATGGTCTTAAAATCAGGGTTTCTGACGTTATAACATTTTTTCCTAAAATTGTATAAAAGTGGATTTTTTACTTAATAATCTTAATACCGTGCTAAGTAACCCTTAGAACACGAATGCCACATATTTTTGGAATTTGGAACACATTCATTCATGACATCATATCTCGAGAATACTTATTTTCTTGAGAAACCGAAATCAATTCCATCTTTTACTTTTAAATTCTCTTTGAAATGGCGTTTACAAAATCAAATACGGACTTCAAGATCAAAAGTTATGATTTACTTATGACTAATCAACTTAGAAATAATAGTCCCTGATTACTTGGCTATCGGAATTATCCGTCGTGACGTCATTTTATTTCATTTTGACGTCAAATTAACGTCAAAATGTCGGAATAATTTGTCAAAACGACGTTATTTTTTTGCACTCAAAATTGGCACAGAAACAATATAAAACAGTTTTTTAACCTAAAAATGATTATTTATTATGTTTTAAGCCATATATTGGTCCCTTGGAATATTTAGATTTTTTTCGGTTTTGCAGTTGACGTAGTAATAGTGACGTCATCAAAATTCTGGGTCAAAAATGGCAAAATTATATTTTCGTCATGTACTTCTACATTATATTTCACAACTTTTTGATATCAATTCCTTTTTAAAAGTATTTCATTAGATTCCTATCAACACAAAGAAAATTTAATAAATTTTAACTAACCGACTTTACTAATGATGTCATTTCATCAGCGAAATATTTAAATCGATTTTTTTGACAGAAAATAGCCTGGACTATTAAGATACAATGTTTTAAGGTGTCACCATTGATATTAGGCTTTAAATAAGTAACTATGTAGGGTTAACCTTATTAATAATGGGGGGCTTAACCCTATTTATACCGGGGGGCTAAATTAGCCCCCCTCAGGTTTTTTACAAATATTTCTGAGACGAAAGGTGCCATAAAAAAATCCTTTAGTGACTTTTCCTAAAATTTTATATCAGTTAAAAATTTCCAAAAAAAAATTTTCGATGACGTCATTTTTGGCCGTGACGTCAGCATTTGCAAAAATGTCAAAATTTTCCCATACAAAAAAAAAAATTTTTGTTCAAAATGACCTAATTCGCAAAAATAACCTGTGGCGTTGTTACGTCACCGACTTTCTGACCATAAAAAACAAAAATCAAAATTTCACATAAAAATATAACCTTTGATTACATTTTGATAGCAAAATATTAAACTTATCGTTAAATTTACAAAAGTTTTAAAGATATTAGTTTACAATGGGTAAAAATGACGTCATATATAAAATTTACTTTTGCTAAAATACTCATTAAACGTATGTATGCAACTGTGACAAGTTTCAAAATGATTGCAGTTGTCAATCAAAATCACGAAGGGGAAACTTTCAGCCCCCCCCCAGTAATTGCGACTCAAAAAAAGCCCCAGTAGGAATAGGGTTAATATAGATGTCAATAAAATAAATGATTTCTTGATTTTTTACTAAAAATTATAATTTTAACCGGATTATTTGAAAATGTGGAACTTTGTAGTGGCAGTCGAAGTGGACGTGTATATTATAGTTTCGCAGTGGCCAGAAAATTAGACGAGGAATTTTTTAGAAGAGATGGTAATAACTATTATTTTTAGTGTTTTAATTGTTGGTAGGAAATGAGTTTAGTAGTACCAAGAAGATTTGTAGTACGGATGATTTTATGTTAAATTCGGATGAACTTTAATAGCTGTAACTTTATCAATAAATATATAAGTGGTTGTTGTTGCGAACTACTCTATAAAATAAAACATTATAAATGAATATAAATTCAGCATGTTGTTTTCGCATTAAGATTACTTCAATAGCATGTATACGGTAAAAGCTATAATAAGACAAAAATATATTATTGTATTTACAGTAAAAAATGCATGACTATATATTTTACCTGTGCAAAGAAAACCAAGCTACCTTCTATCTCGCGATATAATGAGATATTAGAAATATTTCCAACCAGTAAAATATGATATGTGAATGACAAAACTACTTGAAATTGGAGATTTATTGAGTTATGAAATATAACACAGTGTATCTTATTATTTATGTATAATATTTGGTTAAACAAAATATTTCACGATTTTCACAGGGAGAGTGAGGTGTGTAATCAGATTTTAGTAAGTGGAGTGAGTAATAAGCTTTTTGAAGGAGGGAATAAGTAATATCAAACATGGTGATTGGAATATTGATATAATTGACACTCTCTAAGTTTAATATTTAGCAATGCCTCGTGACAACAAATGACATACCTCCACTCATAACATTTTGATCATGTATGGCTGGTAACGATTTGCAACGACAGCTTAGTGACATTTCCCTTGGGGATGAAGTAGACGCTATATAAATAAACAAGAGATAAGCATAAAAGCACAAAATAAATAAGTAAATAAATAAAATAAGTTTTTTAAATTATTTCAGTTACTTTAATTCATATTTAAGTACAAGTACATTTTTACCTGAATATTGTCTCTTCATTTTTCTTTGATTGTAAACTTCTCTATCTGCATTACATGGACTTCGAGAGCACAAATTTCGTTCACTGAATTGTAAAATAATGTTATATTATGATTTTCAAATATATAATTCTTCTAAATTTAATTAAGCTCAGAATATAAGCCCTGGGTTTATAGGGTGTCGTTTTTATTTTTTTGGCAAAGGATTAATTGAACAACACCTCCATTTAAGCTTACGTGGTTTGCGATTCGCCGCGCATTAAGGAATCAAATTCTTTGAAAATATAAGAAGTGCCAGTGGTTTTAGGCCAATCGGATCTAGTATATTAAAAATTGGATCAGGCTTCGGGCGGTAGAATTTTAACAAAGAGGCTTTAAATATTGAAATTGATGAAATTGAGTTTCTTACATCATGATCTAATTTGTTGTCACTTTTCACCGACATTTTTTGAACCGATAAGGAACTTACGTTGAAAAACGCAATTTTAAACGCTATAAATTGTTCGACTGGTACAATAACAAATAATATATTGAAATTATTGAACCCGTTGTTAGTTCAGCAGCCTGTACAAATAGTGTTACCTCGGTATATTTCTTGACGATGACACCACAAACATGCTAGGGACACCTGTAAAATGTACAAAAGTATTTCATTCCATCTTCCTAGACAAGCATTTATATAAGAAAAGGTAAAGTAGAATCGTTAAATTGATAACAGGTTCTAGCAAATGAAAAATGACAGCAAGGAAGTTTAAACTTCTTTGATGACAGTATTGGATGCACATAAAGTGAGTATCATGTCTAGTATATATCTGGGTGACTAGTATGCGTGTTAATTTTAATTAATACCAGATGACGAACTGCCAGTGTAAATTTTGAATGTATTTTATTGAAAAAGAACGACTAGAAATGCTGTTTACCTGCAATTGTAGCGTTATCCAAATTTACAAAATCACTAGGGAACATCCCCACCTCTTGTGTTCTTCGATTTTGACCTTTCCAAGCAAACTCGTTTCTAAATAATAAGCACTGACGCTTGATACTAACTCGGGAAATGTTTAATCACTATTATTATTGTAAATTATAGTATAACTCAAAAGTATAAAAATCGACTCATGAACGTTTCTTGATTACAAATTCTGATGTATCAGAAAAAACAGCTTCAACGTAGTATCCCCAATGTAACATAAAAGTTATTCTCAATATTATACTATTTAATTAACTTATGAGCAATTTAGTGTAATAAAATAATTAAAAATCTTATCCCATCCGTATGTAGAATATTATATTCGCCAGGCCAAAAAATGTCGGTAGGTTGTTGGAATAGAAGACCGACGGAGGAAAACATGATAATAACAGACTAACTCGACAGTATGTTATGCAGGAATCCATAATAAAATGGATAATTTAGTAAATACTTACTCGGTGTCATATATAGTTATTATATCACCCTGCATATAACTAAGGTGGTCTGCATATTCAACAGCCCTTGGTGAAATTGCTGTGACTTCGTGCGGCAACACCTAGAAAAGTTTGGTGTATTACAGAAGACATAATAAGCGATAACGCAGGTGTTTGAATTTGCGAATTATAATCTCTATCCTAACATAATTCGAGCCCCGCCTGCCCCCTAGCTACGGACGATCATCGGTTTGCGAATCACCGAGTTTATATATATAACATCACGACATATGCCACATGACAAGATGCTTTGCATCTCACTTTAGGTTCGCCTAGAGATGTACTAAAAATATATATTAAATGTGTTACTGGATATTGTATAAACTTTCTGAAACTATTAGATGTTTAAAAATGAGACCTTTATATTTCTCTACCACCCCCCACCCTTTCATACTAGATTTGATTCTATCAAACTAATAAATATCCATCGCATTGCAACAAAATATTGATTGTCAGGCAAGGACTTGCGAACCTTGTTATATATATATATAACTCCCGCAAAATACCACTAGCGACTTACATTCAATATTTGTTTCTCGAGAGCTGAAAATGTCCCTCGCTGCTTTGCTTCATGTTTCCAGCATGAATTTTTAATAATATCATAAACCCGTGTAGGACAATCTTTTGGTTTTGCTAGTCGGTGATGATTGGGCTGGTCGATTTTTCCTAGAATCTAAAAATAAATAGAACGCAATTGGAAATATTCCTAAATCAAAGATGATTTAACCCTAAAAGATAACTTTTTTGTATGCTCTGCTCGGAACGAAGACATCACTGGCCTTCGTTCTTTTATCGATTCATCTATACCTAATTAAAGTGTTTAATTACATTTCAATGATTTTAAAATGTAATTAAAATTTATATATGGTTTTTGGAGTAATCTGATCGGCACATATGTGACGCGTTCCGTCCTCATTAAGAATTTACGGGCGTATTTGCACTGTTAGACGAAGACAGAGGGTTGGCCTCTCCAATCTAATCTAGATTGCTCGATACTTGTGACGTCAGAGAAAAGCTACTGTCTTCCTGAATTATCGAAATTTGAATATATAAATATAAAATGAGAAGGGATATACCCCAACCCATGGGAATATTAAAATAAATTTGATGTAATAATAAAATCGATCTATCCTTTTCTCTACCTATAGATATTATTCAAGTATTGATATTAAGGACCAATCAGTAGTCTTTTATTACTGAATAAATAGAATAAGTTACCTCTGCACCATTTAAGCCAGGCCAAGGTTCTGCACCGTATGAAAACAGTTCAAATACAACAACGCCAAACGCCCAAAGATCAGATTGATGAGAAAATTTACGAAAATTCAAACATTCAGGAGCACACCTAGAAATATATAATAGTTGTCATGGTAACATGTTTTTCGCCTCTGCATATGTAAGATTCTGATGCTGGTAATACTTTTTTTGGTAGGACCAGTATATTGGATTAGGTAGTTTAATCACCAGATTGTGAAAAATTGACTTATAGCAGCAGTGTGAACCCAGCACTCCATCGTATTAATTATGTCGGTAAATTGGTTCCGTGATTCCCGAAATCCTTTCTTGTGGTACAGGTAAATACTGATGATATGTCGACAACTGTCATTGTGCTCAGATTTTGTTTACTGGATTAATTTCCTATATATGAACTGATGTTCATAAATATTTTAATGAGTTTTGTTGTTGCCATGGATGTGGCAACGACGATTCTAAACCAATAATTGTCGTGAGTGAGTTGTGTATGTTTAAGGTATTTGTCAGTCTAGTAATTGTATGATTTTATGGATTATAGGGGCCATCGATTGTGTAAAAAGCTGTGTTTATTTTCTTCTGGTATATTTTTCTTATTGAGCATAACATTTCAGATGTGGTTGAAACCATGTTCCCCTTGATGTGGCTTAACCCTCCTAGTGATTGGGGTGGTTATGATTACCCGTGGCCCATCTCGAAATTAAGCTTTTGTCTTTTTTCCGGCTTTACCACGTGAAATATGAACCTCACTAACCTTATCATGAAAATAACGCAACTCATGAAATAACACACGGGCCTTAATTAAATAATAACAATGCGTACCAAAATAAGCCTGCCGTATTGCAATCCCCGATCGCCAAATCCAAAACCCCCGACAAAACTTGAAAAATCTGAATCCGACATGTAATAAAGAAATATTTAAAATACCATAAATCTTGACGACTTCTATATAAATGTTTATTTTTATGTGAAAATATTATTAGTTTGGACATGGACAACTCTTTCAATGACTTTAGAAATTATGAGTTAATGATATTTTTATATTTTTTTTGATCTGCTTTGCTTCTTATGGAAAAGCTTCTTATAATTACTCTGAAATGAGGATGTTGATATAGAGAGATTGTAAAATTGGGCTATAGGTAATGATAAATAGATTTATCCGTCTTGCAAAAAATTCTTAAGTTACTCAAATTACCCCTATGTTCCTGAGAATTGTATGTAGAATTGGTAGGTTTTTAAGAGTTGTTTCCTCAGCTATTTGTATAGGCTTTATAGATGGTAGATACAGATGTTTTTTCAAAATCTGTTTGGGTGGGGTCATACTTTTCATACTAAATCTTCTGCTTGGTTTGATAAAAGTTTTTAAATATTTTCTTAGTGGATTTTGGATCAGAGATATTTTCTTAGTTTGCTAAAGAAGGTTATCTATACAAAATTGGCTGTGTTATTATTATTTCAGTATAAATACGAGCAAAATAAGGTCTTAATTCCTTCAAGCAAATAGAACCCTTTATTTTTCGTTCTTATATGGAAAAGTGTACTCAAGTAAGGGGCTTTTAAGGATTTCACGGAAAAGTGCTCTCTTGACAATAAACGAGTAAAAGGAGGATATTCAACAAAACTGACGTTATTTCAATTGAAAACTATAAAAGCATTTACAGATATTTGTTTTCTGTGTTGAGAAGAATTTACGAGTATGATAAATGATGAACTTTTGCTGATATGCCCTGGGAATTGTCCCTAATCGTTAATATTTAATTAAATAAAAAAAGTTATATTATACAACACAATCTTGATAACCGATCCACAATTTTTCAATGAAAACATAAAACAAGGTTTCGGGGGTTTACTGCATATATTGAAAGACTTGGTTTGGATAAGAGGCGGTTGGTGGTTGTCAACTCGATTTCGAGTACGACCATTTCTTGGTCTCGTAGATACCAAGAAATACCTGTGCGTGATTTTTTTTTTATGAAGTGGAAGACGCTTGAACTGTACGCTTCCCACTTTTTCGGAAATTATGGGCTTACCCGATGGGACAGTTAGACTGACACGACCGGAACCATCTGATCCTCAGGTTTATTTAGAGTTTCCCTTTCCTAGATGACTAAGATGGGGGGAGTCATCTTCACCATCCTTCACCCAGAAAATAATAAAAATATGAAAACGTTTATGTGATTGTATAAACACGTGGATAAAATGTAAAATATTTTCAACCGAATATATAATCTATAAACTATGTAAATCTTATTATGAGTGAAACCTCAGACAACTAAAAGCTTTATAAGCCTTCATACTTTTAAATAGAAAGGAATTTTAATAATGAAAACTTTTACTATACTTACCAGGCGAACGGGATTAAACCGTCCGGCTGCATAATGTAGTAAGAAGCTTCACATGATAGGGGCCTCGCTAATCCAAAATCACCAATTTTTATCTGAAAAAAAAAGTTTAAAAATATTTTACATTGCGGTTTGAATAACCAAATCGTTGTGAACTTATAACAGCATGTCCACCAAAGCCTACACAACGTGGAAGCAAAATAGTTTTTGAAGCAGTCGCACATTTTGCATTTTTGTCAGCGCTTATATTCACTACCGGGACAGTGATTTTCAAATTACGCCGTTTTTGTAAATTAACTTATGAAAAATCCAAGGTGCTGGTCAAATGAAAAAATGCTTGGATTAGAAGAAATATTTCGGAGCTTGAAAAAGTACTTAAAGGGAGTGAATCCTGTAAAAGCATGTTGGATTCATATGAAAGAGCTTGAAATTATCACATAATTGTTTTATTTTTTCGAAAAATCTTCAGTGGATATCATGGTACGCTCGTTTTAAGGTTCTTAAAAAGTGTATTTTTTAATTTTACACTTTCTATGACATCACAAACAATCTGTTGTTGAGTGTGGTCTTACTTGATATTGTGATATTTAATCCTGTACAGAGTTCTACACACCATAATTACATTTCATGGAGCATATGAGAATTAGACCATGAAATAGATGATGACATCACAAAAGTAGATAGTGACGTCATAGATTTCATTTTTTTCTTAAGAATCTTTAAACGAGAATAACTTGAGAACCGTTTGAAATATTTCGAAAAATGAAACAATTCTTGGATAATTTGTTATGCTCTAATGACACAATGAGACAAACTGATTTTTATAGTGATATATTGGTCTGAAGTTTGTTCGAGGTTGGATAATTTTTCAAGCTAATTGATAATCATAATAAATCATCCAATCATCTAATAATTTCACTTGTCAACAAGCAATCTATTGATATTGCTTCCGCGAGCCTTAGCATTCATATTCAACTCTACACAAATCATCAACCATATACTTTTATCAGTAATTTGATGAAATTTATACGATATGATTTTTTGTTCTTAAAATGACTACAAGTGTCAGCAACACTAAGGACCAGGCTAACTACCACCAATCTGTTTGTATATTTGAATAAAAATTTTCACAACATATTGGTCAAGGTTACCAACCTACTGTGTATAATGTCTTAAAACATTACTTAGGGCTCATTCTGAATTTACACACTTCAAACGTAACTGCCGTTCAATTCTTCAGGAAATCTTGAGTCAAAATTTTGGAAAGGGCGAAGTTTAATAGTATGAGAGGCCCTATATGGAATACTAAATCTTATTTACAGATATCAAATCTTTGATTTTTTCATTTTCATATTGAATAATCATTGAAAGTCCAATAAAGATTAAAATATTATATTTGACAACGTTTTGAGGCTTCAAACGATTGTTATCATTATTAACGGAAGGGAAAAGATATGATGTTAAAAGGGACTGTGACGCTGTGAAATGAAGTTTGTCTGATATGAAAGTTATTCTTGATAGCACGTTTGTAAGGTATATAGATAAAATAGTTAAAATATATTTATGGACCTTTAAATGAACTTAAACATGAGAACCTAGGAAGCTTTTTCAAAAAAATTTATAAAAATCGTTTGATATTTTTTATTTGAAAATATATGTCGTATTTATAGTACTCCTTTGTCTTCTTTTTAACAGGACTAACCCACAGGTCCACTTGAATGGGACACATTTTCAACACACCCATCTTAGCACGGATTACTGCATGATTAGCTCAATCACAGACATTCACTTGCCAAGTTCAGGTTCAAAATGGCTGGCAGTATTGTAAATGTAAACTCAAATCAATATCGTGTTTTGTATTTAGTATTTATTTTGATATATTTTGAACATTTTATTTAGTATTAGAAAAATGTTTGAAAAAAATTCCTATACTCAGAGTATTACCAGCTTTAACAACAAATTCCTTAGACATGATTAATTTTTGAATTTCTTTGCCACAGTTTAAAAGAATATAAGCAATAAATGGGTATAAAGCCTTTTTATGACAAAACTATTTAGGGAGCTTGATACATAGATAAAATAAATGTTTACGCTCATGTATTGGAGTGATATATTCGTAGTGCTTCCTATATTTTGATGGCCTTTCGACTGATTTGAAAAATATATTAAATTATAAATTTGAATGTAAAATGTTTATGTTTGATAGAACGACGAATAATATCACTTAAATCCATCAAATAGATAGGGTTGAGCAATCTGATCTGAACGGTGTATTTTTGTATTAAAATCCAGAGTCAGTACTTACTTTTTCGTAGGTCATAAGTAGTATATTTCGAGTAGCGAGGTCCCGATGAACGAATCTATTCGCCTCTAGATACTTCATACCTGCGATTATCTGGACCATGAAACTACATAAGGTTGAGATCAGAAACTTTTCTGGTTCATGTCGTAGTTTCTTTAGTAGGCTGCCAAGAGGAGCTAGCTCAGTTACCTGCAAAATATAAGAACCTTGTTAGAAGTGATACAAAAACAAGTAATCTAGAATTTTGAATTTCTGTTAACCCTACCTCACCCGGGGGCGGGCGGCCAACGGGCCCCCATGTGTAAATGAAATCATATCTTTAGAACGCCTTGGTCGATTGAGCTGAAATTTAGTGACTTTTCCTAAAATTTATTAAGAAATCATTTTCTAAATAAAATAAAATATTGGACGTCATATTTTGACGTGACAGCGATTTTTCTGACAGCTGTGAGAAATCGAAATTTTTTTAATTTTAATGATATTTTGCATATAATTAGACCTATTTCATAAATACAAGTTTTAAATATCATGCATAGGAGTTTTGGATTAATTGCGATAAAAAATTATACGTCATGACGCCATTTTAACGTCAAAATGACGTCATATTTTCGAAAAGATTTTTGACGCAAAATTGCTTCTAAAATGTTTCTAGACAATTGTTCAGCCGAAAAATGACTTTTTGGACATCAAATTCGCCATTTTTGGACTGAAAATCCATCATTTAATTAAAATATTTTCAGAAAAAATCTTTAAAAAGTTTACTATTTGTGCTGACTTAGAAAATATCACGTCAAATGCTGACGTCATCCAAAATTTACTGATTAAATACAAAAATCATAACATTAATATGTTGACACTTTATTCATCTTACAAATTTGGACCGTTTTTGGTCAAGAAATGACGGACTTAAAGTGATTTTAGTAAATTTGCTGATTTTCGAAAAAAATGCTGACGTCATCAAAATTTTAAACATTTTTTGATTTTTTTTTACGTAAAATGTTAGATGTCAAGGATGCCTCGTGCAAAGTTTTGAGGAAAATAAAGTAGGAGAACAGATTTTTTGATGGGGGGGCCAACGGAACCCCCCACCCCCTATATACCTATATACTTTTCAAAAATCCAGGGTGAGGTAGGGTTAAATTGCAGCGATTTCATTATTCCAGTAAAATAAAAACTTCAGAAAATAAACTTAATTCAGCCCAAAAAATAAGGATTTTCCAAAAATTACAAACTTGAATTTATACCTATTTTGGGCATTAAAAATTAAAGTTTTCGAATTTTAAATTAGATTTTTTGAGCCATAATAGACATTCATAAATTGTCGTTTTAAAAAATTGGAACCAAATATCTTGATTGCGAATCTAAAAAACGATATTTTTGAATCGGTCGCACAATTGCGAGATCAGAACCTAAAATAAATTTACTACCAGGGAGAAGTGAAGTACTAAAATGTGTCCTTGGAGCACATAAATTATTGGTAATTACATAAATTATGCGTCATTTTATTCATTCTTTTAGAAAAAAGATCTTGGGTCATTTTTCCAACCTATTTTTCATAGTGTAGTCTCTCTAAGTCAATAGCATCATTCCGAAAAAAGTCCATCCCTCCCCCCTTTGAAACAATATTATGTGGTGTTTTAACAATCATCATTGTATTAATAAAAATGTATACTATTCAACACAATATTCAGTCTTATTTCTTATTTAGTATTTTGTTAGTATCAAACAGAGGTATAGAATTTGCTCTTCTTTTCAAAATAATGATACACTTTTAAACCTTTAACCCAAAACAGTTCTCTTGACTTACGCCCTTTAGCCCCCTAGGTCATACTTTGCTAGATAACAGTAATGAAAAACGTAATACATAGTAAAGTAAAATAATTCAAAATCTAAACATTGAATGGAACCATAGTTACAAGAAGACATCTTGTAACTATGATGGAACTTTATAGTCTTAACAGTTTCGTAAGATGATTAAAAATTCTTAGTTTAGGATTAAAATAATGAGAAAAACAAGTATTAACCATAGAGACAATATTATTTTTATTATTGATGTATTATCATTACCCAAATAAGCTTCTAAAAATAGAACTAGTTTATCCTAAAATATTTCTAAGAAAACTTGTGGTAACAAACAGAGGAAGTAGCCAGCACTATTTATTTTAGAGACAATATTTATAATTCATTCAATTAGAAAGGATTTGATAGTATTTTCTAAAGTGGTCAATGAAACAAAATCATTCAAATGAAAACATTAGAACATTTTTCAACAAGTCATTCATTTATATAAGTTGGTGATTATCCAATCGGCTTTAGTATGACTTGTCATAAATTAAGCAACTTTTAAGTCTACATAGGAGATCTTTTAATTTAATTTAAGCTGCTTTACTGCCCCATTCACAGGGTAATTACCCACGATTACGCAGCTTTACCAAAACAAATCGATAAATTCTGCGTTGGTTGGAAGTCGGTAAATCTCGGGATTTTAACTCGGGATTTACCGACCTCCGTTGGTTGCTATCAATGTCAGAGTTAATGCTAGAGTTACTCTAGGTAATTATTTAATCTAGAGATGCAATTAAGTAAATGTTTTTCTGGTATTTTCCCAACACACTAAAATAATCTAATTATTTTAAAAGTAATTTATGCAGCGTGACATTTTCTATCACTTTAATCAACCTTACCAAACACATCGGTGATGCCATAACCACGCCAAACAGACGGATCAAGTTCGGGTGGGTTAAATTACTCATCGCATTGGCTTCTCGGATCAACTCGTCCTGAATGGCAGCAATTCCACTTTCACTCGTTCCCTGCAAACATTTCACTGCAACCAACAACTACAAGTATAGCAACAATAACTTTAATTCATATATAGAAAAAAGATGTACATTTTTTATGAAAACTACCGTCAGCATACAATAGTTGCAAGTGACTTTTCAAACAATTAATTTGTGGACGCATTATCCAAAGTAACGTTTATGAAAAATGCCAATATCAGTATCCAAAACCTCTTATATTTGCAAAATTATATTTATAACGGACATGAGATTTAATTCACAACACCTAAAATTAGTTAAGGTAATTAAAATTAAGGTAGCTGGTCAGATTGTTCAAAAATCTGTCTATATACATTTTACTCTCGTGGATTTGGGTTATTCGTGGCGTCCCCTTTCTTGTTTTATTCAATTAATAAAAACAAATGTAAACTTCTAATCATATATATTTTTGCGAGGCTTAAAATTGTAGTAATTCAATTTTCTGATACCTAGGGGGAAATAAAGGGAGGCAAAGTTTGATGGGATTAAGGTATATTTATTTTGGTAAATCGTAACAATCTATTAAGATAGCTTCCTTTCTATCTAACATTGTTAATTCCTTACAATCGACCCGAATACTCCCAGTGGTTTAAAATGTTAGTAGTTGGACTCTTTTGTTAATATATTTTGTTAATAAACCGGTTATGCTATCAGAGTGACAGTTTATAAAAATACTTACGGTTTTATTTGGAGCAATAGCCCACTCCGCACTCTGGACATACCCGAATGCTCCCTTCCCAAGCATGTCCTTGAAAACAATGTCATGTTCTTTTATGATGCACTTTAAGATTGGTTTGTCTTGGGACGAACGTTGGTCGTCAACAACGGTCTCTGTCTTTTTAATTCTCAGTGATTTCTATAAAAATTAAATATTAAAGTCATAATATATATTTTTTTATTATCGTTATTTTTATTCCTATATTTATAGAAATTATATAGAAATCATGAATTTTT
>JAUOBW010284427.1:0-10565 GCA_032360285.1 Lepidozona retiporosa | reverse complement strand
ATCAATATTTTGTTGCCAATGTGGTAGATATACATTTCTTCAATGAGATCGAACGATAATTTGAATTGGGGAGGTATCTGAGGGTACGGGGAGTATGGGTGGTTTTAGTGTTTAATTTTTCTAATAACTTCATAAAGTTTATACAATACCCAGTAACACTTTTATTATATATTTTTTTTGCAGTTTGCGTGGTTGTATCAGCGTTGTCATGGAAACGACGTTAATTTATCTGTTACGTAATGGTTCACCCTTCTATGGTGTTGCCTACAAAACGATTAGCACGCATGGGTCAGTCGTCAGTTTCTATTTCAGTATTTCAGTATTTCTTGCATATATTGCTTTTGTTAATTGTATACGGAAATAGTCTTGCTTTAAAAAATTAAATATCTTTTTTCTTCGTGTGAACATATTTTGATATTTATATATGTTAATAAAACTTGTATAACTTTTTAATCGTGGTGACATTACTGTTATTGTAGGAATTCTTGGTGTTTTTTATATAAGAGATATTATCGTAACGTTATTTTTATAAATTTTATGTTATGGCTTTGAAGTATTGTATTTATCTGAAAGAGCGCAAGAGAGTTTATTTAATTTCTACCTTTATACGCTCATTCAAGCAAGGTAGGACGCTCATTAAAAAGAGAAGATAAATAATTTTAAATACGTTGCAAGTCATCGAATTTACATTTTAAACTGCGCATTATTCATAGAATGTGTTATTAAACCACCTTCAAAGAAAAATAAAAGATAACTTCAGAAAACGTCTTTATGATAGTAATTTATTATAACGATATGAAGCAACTTATATAATTTCCAAGGTAAAAGCCAAATATTATATACAGTGAAATTTCCTTATTAGCAAACATCCCATATTGTCATTAATTTAAATTCATAAAGGGGCCTAGAACTACTCATATTCTGCATATTTATCAGAAGTTTTAATTTCAAATAATTTCAAATGTTAATATCTTGATACTGACTAAAAATTATTAGAAACGGAATAAAATTTAAAAAGTTATGGAGGAAAATTATATTACTAATATATCGGTACAACCATGCATGCGATGTCATGAATTTCAGAAATAAGGACTTGTTCACATTTAACATTAGACTTTTTCAGTCTCTTTGCGTCTTTATCGGATTTTACGGAAATTTATGGCGGGCACTTTCATTTATCTCTCATGATAATACTTGCGTTATATGAGATTTGAGTTAGTAATTCCGGAGAAGACAGACTGGAACCATAGTCTAATTTAACATGGAATAATCAAACGCAAATATATTGAGAACGGTTGAAGATTTTTCAACGAAATAAAAAGCACTGGTCATTATTTCTTTGCCTCTTTAATATGAGATCAACTTGTAAATAGAGTTTGGGATCCCTTTAAAATATGATTTTGATAAACCGAGAAAATTCGTCACTCAATATAAATGTAATATCTACGCCATGAAATGAAAAAAAAAAAACATTTAAGTCATTCTATATAGTATTGTGACCCTGACTTATTTAGTGGCCGTTATTGTTTATGGAGCCAAACGCTTGTCACATAAGTGGTTTTTAAACCATAGCTATAAACATCACCAAAAAATTACAAAATAATGCACAAAAACTGTATACATTTGAATGTTGTTGCAACATCCAATTTAAAATGAGGGGACGACACCCTGTTTGTGTCAGTTCTGATAGGGTTTAGATTTAACATGCTTTGTACTCCAATGTATTATTATTACAGAATGATCGAGCTGCATTTATTGAAAGTATGGCAAAAGAACTGGAGGAGTTTATAAGGCTACGCGATAAAATTCTCAATGATAAATTGAAAAATGGACAACTCAGTTGGGAAGTATGTATATTTTGTTTGACATAACAAATAAGATAAATTATCTGCTATTATTATTTTTATATTTCTTCATCGCAAATAAACTGTGGATTTCTCACGTATCGTAAATGATCAAAAATAAACGCTCCATAGCGAATAACTTTTATTAAAATTATCTAATAAAATCAATTAAAATCAATTATACGGAGTAGGGGTTTATTTTTGAAAATGAGTTCGGGGTTTTATTCGGAGGCGGAGTTATTCGGGAGTGGGATTTAGTTGAACCAATTCAAAATATGGATTATATTCTCTCTTTTTTAACCAATCAAATTCGAGATATCTTTGTAACCTAAAGATAATTTTACTATAAGGTAAAAATAAAAAGTGGAATAACTATATCAATTTTTAAGGTATGGCCAAGTTCACACTAAACTCTTCATATTTTTAGTCATTATTTTACAACCATTAATAATTGTAATTTTTTTCTAAGTTGTACTTTTGACATATTCGCATGTCAGAAGGGAGCGCATAATTGTAGGGTTATATATAAAAATATTATTTAGGGGTGTTAATTAGACGTCAGTCATAAATGATTGGAAAGGAAATAACCACCAACATCTGTACAACGCGAAGGTAGCAGGTGTTAACGAATAGTGTTATTTTTACGCAAGCTTTTCAGATGTTATTTAGATACCATATACCTTAGATCCTTTAATTTTTGCTGACTATAGTTCCCTTAATTTTTGCTGACTATATATAGCTTTTTGACAAGTCCAAATGCTGTTTGGCTTTCGAACTCTACTCACTCAAATGAATATCAAAATTTAGTTCAGAATATAGTACCATACCTAGGTGATGGATTAACTTGAGAATTGCTAAATAAAATAAGAGGATGTACATATTATTTAACCCTAGGTGGCTTAACCTTGTGTAAAAACTACCCAGCGGCTTCTTTATTATGGTCGGAGTTAAAAGTCAATTTCCAGTTGTAACCCGATCATTTATTGTGAAAAGGTCGGAATTTTCTTTGTTTCAGTTATGTTCCTACTACGGAGAATATCGCGTGCCATCAATATACAATCTAGTATTTAATTCCGTTAAGCCCAGTTTCGACTATGATTTAAAAGTGATTTTAAAATGACTTTACAAAATAAAATAAATTTGAAATCACAATCGAAACGCATATCATTTTGAAGTTAAAAGAAAGCCGTGATTTTAAGTTGGAAATCATGATTTTAATGTTATGATTTTAAATTTAAAATCATAGTCGAAACCGGGCTTTAATGTGTATGTAAATGAGAAATAGAAGTGGTCGATAACATGCCCTTGTGGAACTGCAGCTTTAATAATCTTATAACACTGTCGAGATCATTTCATGAAAGAAGTTTATTTTTAATTTCCTTTCAATATTAAATTTCCATTTAACCTCCATTTTCGACATTGCTGACCAAGATTTACCGATACCCGTGTTTATATATATTTTTCGCTGGTGTCAATTCATGAGCCAAGATATAGAAAGTAATCTACATGCCCTATATGATTGCCATATAATGCTTTTATGTAGCTATCTTCAAGATTGTATTCCATCATCTATTTCGTTCCTTCTACGCTTTCATGGAGACCTATATGAGCAGCCCAAATTTCGACTCTTAGTAGAAAAAGCTGTACTTGTTCGATTGTTTCCGAAACTAGTGGTAAATCATCTTCATCAGAGTCACTAAGTCTGGCGATTGGTACTCCTCCATTTCCGATGTCTGGAATAGAAGCAAGTTCACAGGGGGCTTCCTATCTAGGATGTCTTCTTACCTGATTATTACCTTAACTTTGATTGCTTCGATAGCAGATGTTCGCTCTTCTATGGTGATCATACCAGTTTCTATGGTAAGATGTCATGTAATTTATTGATTGATACTATCACTGGAGCTTTGACCTAGCAAATCCTTAAAGTGTTTCTTCCATGAATTTACTCTCTACCGTGCACTATTTGACTTTATCTGTCCCGAGTTTGTTTTCTTCCTTTCAGATATTTCATTAAATATTCCCCAGACTTATCTTAATTTTTGATTTGCATCTGCTTCCTAAAGTTAGCTAACTTTTTCTTTCGCATAGCTTTCTTGTTCCCTCTCATATACGTTTTCTATCTCAGTTTTGGTAGTGTTAAAATTGTTGAAGTTTTGTAATGTGGGATCTGTACACTTGATGCTTTTACATTTGTAAAGGTTTTTTCGATATTTGCTGACATTGTTGTTATCCCATAACATTCGGTTTCTCACTTAAGTTTAACTGGTATTCACCGACATGCGGCGGTTTAGATCTCGTAATGCATTGAACTTATTGGTCACTTTTGTAGTATAGCGATTTTTGACCTGATATATTTGAATATGTGAACAATCATTGAGTGTTTTGATGCTTGTATTTCCACTTAGCGAAAGTCTTATGTTGGCACTAACTGGCCAGTGATCAGACCCTATCGCATGTAGTGTGTTATATGCTTCGCATTTTATTGCACTATTTGCCAAAAAATGAGTATGTGATCGAGTCGGGATTTATCTGTATTTCGATAGGTGAATATTCTTCTTTTACCAATTATTTTAGTGCACTTGGTAGTGAGATTTTCCAGGTTGCATTCGTTTATAGCATCTAACAGTTACCTTATTGTTTGTTCTCTCATGGAAATGAGTGCCTATTTGCAGTTACTCTTGCCAATTTTTGTATTCATGTATCCAGCTATTAAATTAACTTGATGTTTGAGAACTCGTTTGATTACGATAGGGAGTTTACACCAGATACATTCGTCGGGCAGTAGCAACTGATGATGGTGGTGCAAGTGTTTCTGTTGAAAGTTGCGATTTATAATTCGTAAATTGATACACTCTACATTTACAAGAGATTTATAAGCTGATGGACTGATGAGAATACCCACCACGCCATTTATGGAATTTATTGAATATTTTGTAGCATATTCTGAGAATAACTTGAACCCTTTGCCAATGGTATGATTCTTTCATGGTAGGTTGCCCTCAAATAGACTGTGTTCATCAGTACACATGATATCAATACCTATCTTTTAGAAGCCGCTGTAAGTTCTTTGAGTTTGAAATCCTTCCGTAGGTGGTTATTTGCATTAAAGGTTGAAAATATTGATTTTTACACTGCTTTTAGTAGTTAAGAATCATTAGCCCACATATCGTTTCCACCCTGATTTTTAGGGGGACAATACGCTCCTTATTCAGCCGCGCGACGCGGTATTTTGGATCATTTAAGACTGTAGTCATGGTGTTTTTCAATAATGTAAGGATACAATCAGCTGCCGGAACACATACTAAAAGGAGAAGTGCCTCTAAAATAAAAGTAATATGTCTTTGCCATTGACAATGGTTAGTTCATCCGCCAAGCAGAAGAGTGTGAATGTCCTTGTTACCTGTATGTAGGTACAAGCACCATCATCACAACACCTTCCTGCGTTTCAAAGGTGTGATTGAGGTTACCTCCAGGTGTTATTTGAGATTGAGATTTCCTCCTCTAAGTGATTAATATTTAGTCTAGTTCCTATCCTTCAACCTAGAAACACACAAGCCAATCCATCACGTCAATTTACTTTGATCGTTTTCCGCTACAAGTTTCTAAAGAGGGTGTACCTCTAAATGTTTAATATATCCCTTGAGTAATGCTTAATATTTCTGTGATGACCGATTCACCTGAAAGAAAACCGGATTGGCATTTTGTAATAATTTTGTTGGCTTTGAAATATTGGTTGAAATATTGGTTAAAAGTTGTTGAAAATAACCTACTGTATTTACAGTATTTAACGCATTTTGTATAATAAGCGTCCCTCTCCCATAACTGCAAAATTAAACGAAATATATTTATTTAACTTTGGTATTTATAATAGTGGTTGTAAACTAGGAAAAATAAATAACACTAATATCTACCAAAACAATTTGTTTTTAGATAAAGTTAAAGATATCTAAAGATTAAAACAGAATAATAGTGCAAATTAAGCATGCAAATATATTTCCATTCCAAATAAGAATAAGAATTGTGTTTTTAGCAGAATAGCAAAAAGAAAGGGCCTTATATTAATTTGGAAGCGTATTCCAAAAAAACACATGTCTTAAATAAAGTATGGAATTTATGCTTTAGAATTAGTTCTTGGAAGTTCAATAAGACTTTTCCTCACAAATTAAAAGTTGTAACTTTCCCACTAAATAATATATAAAAAATGACAATATATAAGTGTTTACAACGGTTCTAGCTTGCCTTATACTCGTAAATTTTGATGTAAAACCGAAAACAAAGTATAAATGTTTACAACTACTCAATTTATTTAAACTACTGTATTTGCTGAAGTTTTTGCTAATTTGGCGTAATTTATTGTTCATATCTCGTCAGCTTGCTTCTTAGTTATGTGTTGGGTAATTGTTTTAAAAAACCGAATTGAACTGTGTTATCAACAACTGACGTTAATAAGCGTACCCCCTCAAAACAAAATAAAAATTATTAAATAACCCCCCTCTAATTTAAGCCCCGCTGTCTAATGCCCCACCCCTAAATATTTATAAGCGCCTGGGCACAAAGTAAATGCAATATTGTTCTTTTAGAGTCGATTCAAATTAATCGGACGAACATTCAAAGATTTTATTGATGAAAATGGCTTTAAAAAGGCTGAGAAAATGCTAGAACTTATAAAGGCGCATGATGGGATGGGTGATTTAGATCACTTGTCAGCATCCATTGGTTTAAAATACCAGGATCCTATATTCTTACAATGGCTTGCGAACAGGTTAAAAAGTGACCAAAGTCGCGGAGGTATGTAAACGCAGCGTTATCGACAAGGGTTGGTTGTATGTCAAATTACTAAGTATCCTATAAAAAGCAGGTTTTCTAGTTATTCTGAATTAATAAAATAGAGATACAAGAAGATGATGGAGTTTATACATTATAAAATTTCGAAAATATATGTGCGTTTAGATTTCTACATATCATATTTATAATTTTTAAAGGTTTTTAAAAACAAACATTGATAAGGACCCTGATTGGCTCGAAATATATCTGTTTAAATAAAATTATCGTTTAAATGCTTACGTGTATAGGTCAAAAACTTTTAATAACCAGGTCGTCTATTAAAGACCCAAGAGTAAATAAATAGAAATTTAAAGTTTTTATTGTCAAGAGTTAATTTTCTTTGATGTGACAGTGTATGAATTATTGATTTAGCATACGTCAGAAGAAGCATATTTCAGAAGATTCTAATGGATCGTATAGAAGAGTCGACAATAAAGGTAATGAAAAATGCAATGGTTAAAAGAATAGGACGGCTAAACAATGCAGTTCAACTGCTACTTCGTGATGGAACATATCTAGAGTATGACGTTATGGTTTGGACTAAAGATATGCGTGAAATGGTCTCACTCACTGATCCAAAACACCATTCCTCTTCTGAAGCCTTCGACGAATACCAAACATTTTTATTGGGGAAACACAAGTATGCTTCTCACTATTTAGTAGATAGTGTGGGTAAAGAGCGGAGCGCATCCCCTTCAAATATTATAGTCGAGGGGTTGAAAGATGAAGATATTCCGATATTTCATTTGGATACATTAGGACTGATTCATAACCTAACTGGAGAGGACTATGCTGCTGATCATGATGACGGGAATGGTAAGATTAATATATTCGTTCACCTTGATGACGGGAATGGTAAGATTAACATATTCGTACACCATGATGACGGGTATGGTAAGATTAATATATTCGTACACCATGATGACGGGAATGGTAAGATTAATATATTCGTACACCCTCATATCAGAGTGTATCAAGAGCCCATTTTTACAAGATTTCCACCGTATTACCATCGTAAGCATATTTTTATTACCTTTTTTTTATAACAACTAGTAATTTCAAGTTGTGACTGGAATTGATCCAATTTTTCTATTGTTCTATAAGCACTATAGATATTGTATTCATTTTAAATCTCTTGCCGTTAAGCTGAAAATCAAATCCCATAGATATGCTACACTTTTCCTCTTCTTTCAATATATTTATAGCGGAATATCAATAAACCATTATTGTGTGTACTGTTTTTGTATAATAATAACAGTAATGATAATAATCATAAATAAATATTCTTTTCGATTTCTGATTCTCTCGATAATTATCGCGCCATTTTTTCGATACCCACCCGCGAGCAGATAGGGATCGCCCTAGAATGGTGATCAAATTCCGAGTAAAATCCCCACCTCTTGGGCACAAATTCCCGGTAGAATCTTCACTCCCTGGGCACAAATTCCGGGAACAATCCTGCACCCCGAGTCCATTTTTTCAATACTTACTAAATAAATCATAACTTATATGCAAATAATTGACTCATATATGTTGGGTAAATTTATTTAATCAGTTCTGATATACTTCCTTGTCCATAATAATACTATATAATAATACTACAAAATACCATTTCCAAAAACACTCCATCTAAGTAGGATGTTAAAAAAATAAAGATAAAAAAAATATATATATAACCATCATGTCATAGAAACTTAAACCTTACTGGAAAGCCTGCCATACTTTCCAAGTACTCTTGTAAAGTGCTACCAAAACATATAAAAACATAGAAAAAAATATATCTATATCTACTATATTGAATCAAGTAACCATTTTATATTACCAGTTTGCAATATACTGTATATAAAACAAGAACAACTACATTTTATTTTAAACTAAAGTATAAAATAAAATGGAGTGTTTTTCTTCTTTTATATATTTATTTATATATAAAAGCTGATAAAACCACATTTTTTATATTGACTAGTTTTGATTAGCATCTTTATGAAAGTATAATTTATTGTTACGAGTCGTCTTTCACTTACAATTAAAGTGTATTCAGGGATATTCAATAGTATAAAATAAGAATAAATATATGGTAATCAAAATAATTAAATTAATTAATTAATAAAAATATTATTTACAAAATAAAACACACCCGCCGGCTCACCCGCCATGTGATTCACCTCTTATTAAAAATATATATATAATAAAAAAAAAATGTTAAAACGTAGAAAAACTAAAATGAGTAGCAGAAATATTCAAATTTGCTCTGTGTAAAATATCTATTTAAAGAACGTCTTATATTTTTGCGCAGCGCGTATTTCGACGCGTGTGCATCATTTGACAAGATCCGCGAGTGTAAGGAATCTCTTTAGCCAACTAGCTCATTTCAAGCGTAGTTTTGGCATACTTGTATTGCATAAATCACATAATTATCCGTAGCCAATCATATCTCATCAGGTACACGATTTCGATTTTGATTTCGATTTCGATTTCAAAAATACTTTTGTTTTGCATTCATGTTTTATATAGTTAATGATTTTAGGAGGATATTAACTAATAGATTCTTATATTTGGCTTGTCAACAGGCAACACGCTTGCTTGCGCAAACCTTTAGAATAAAATTTATTAAACTAGTATGCATATATCATTTAAATTTGATGATAATATTCAAATCATTTACGTTTGAACTTAACCTTAGGAAATAAAAATGGGCAATATTTTCTGTTCATAGGCCCCCAGACAAACTTTAGATTACTTTCTGAATAGTGTAACGGCAGGGATAGATTTTTATACCCGTCATTATGATAATATCCGTATAACGGGTGACATAAATGCGACATCTGAAAGCCCCATGATGAAAAGTTTCTTTAATACAACTTGCCTTTATAATATTCACTCATTCAAAACCTGCTGGAAATCGAAAAAAAGCACTTGTATTGACCTGTTTGCCACAAACAGGAAAATATATTTTCAACATACTAGATTCTGTGAGCTAGGTATCAGCGGCCATCACTCTTTAGTGTACACCATGCTCAACTCAACCTTCGTTAAACTTCCACCTAAAAGCTATTTTTATCGATGCTACAAAAAGTTCGATTAAAATAGTTTTTTAATAGATCTTAACTTTAATCTAAATAAAACCAAAGTTCAAAGTTATAGCGATCTTGATAGAATTTTCACTAGCATATTAAATTATCATGCACCTCTTAAACTAAAGTCTTTCGTGGGAATAATTTGCCTCATGTAACTAAAGAATTTCGTAATGCAAACATTGAATGAACTCGCCTAAAAAACTTAGCCATACAATCGAATGACAACAAGGATTGGGCTAAGTTATATAAACGGCATAGGAATTTTATGGTCAATCTTAATCTGAAATGTAAACAATCTTTTTTCGAATCAACTAACATAAAATCGCCTAAATCTCTTTGGAAAACTTTTAAACCTCTGTTTACAAATGGCTAATGGGGAATCACCAGATCTCTCTTCGAAATTAGCTGATTGTTTTAATAACTGTTTAGCTTTGTGTGTATTTCCGGATGGGCAAATATCACTCATGTCCATAAAAATGATAGCACAGCCGATAAGTCAAACTATAGACCTATTAGCCTGTTACCTTTGTTTTCAAAAGTCTTATTGAGCCTTGTCTACACTCAACTCATTAATTTTTTTGAAACCAAACTATCAAAGTTTCTCTGTGGAAATCGTTATAGTACACAACAAGCCATAATTAATCTTCTTAACGACTGGAGAAACGCGCGTGACCATAACCAAGGTTGGTACTCTGCTGATGGATTTATCTAAGGCCTATGACACTTTGCCTCATGATCTGCTTATTGCAAAACTGGCAGCTTATGGGGTTGAATATTGTAGCCTACAATTCTTATATAGCTATCTCACGAACAGAAAACA
>JAUOBW010284316.1:0-10565 GCA_032360285.1 Lepidozona retiporosa | reverse complement strand
ATTTCAAAAGAAAGATCTTATGGTGGTGCACCTACATACAAAGTTTCAAGTCAATAGCATAAATACTCCAGATTTTAAGGGACGCGGGCACTTTGGACCCTCCCCCCAGTTTTGACTTCCAAATAGCCCGGTCTGAATAGGGTTAAAATTGCTTTGTTATTCATATGATTTTTCATAATTATGTCACATGACGCCATTATGACGTCAGCAGTATGTGTGAAATATTTGGTCAAAATTGCAGTTTTTAACCAATATCTTGACATCTCGTGAATTATATAGGCTTCAATTTTGGTAAAAGTTGTATTCTTATAGAAGGAAGATACTTATCAAAGATAATGCCGAAAATTGACGATTTCAGTTGTCGCCCTTTATTTTGAGACCCCTACGTCACTTTTGAGCCAAATATCCGTCTGGTGACGACATCATTTTTTTTTCAAAAATAGTGAACCTTGGATCCCAAAATTCGTTATTTTTCTCTTTGTTGTTTCTGCCATTTGATTGCAACCATCGAAAATTTTACTTCAACAATTTTGTCTTCAAATAAATTAATTTTAGCATCGAGCTGGTAACGGACAAAAGTCGCTTTAGCTCTTCGATATCCTTACTTAAATTGTCTACCTTGAGATGTACTATGCTAAGTCTTCCTAACGAAACGAGACGTTCTTTGGGGACATCAATACAAATGGTATATGTTGGCCATTCGTAACCATACCCTGTTCTTTGCAAGTTATCCGCAATTAATTTACAAGTTTTCGTTCAACAGCTAAGAACAGGAAGCCCCTTGTGAATTTGCTTCTCTTAGACAGCGACAAAGGAAAACCCCAGCTACATGATAGTGAACAAAATTCAAAAAAAATTCGGAAGGAGTTTTTTCAGGAGGTTTATTTCCTAGGTTAAAAGGATGATATCAAGCCCTTGAAAACAAAATCAATAAAACCATATAATCTATCTATCGAGCTGTTTAATCTGAGCCAGACATGTTTTAGGATCCCTTCAACCCTATTTTCCCGGTGACGGAAAATGCTCCACAGAACTGTATCGCGCAGAATAATACACAGGCTATAAAATCTGAAGTTCACGACGAATTAAAAAAAATTGTGAAACATTTATATTAACCAAATTGGAGTCCATAAAGAAAACTAATGGCAGAGAAAATCGATGACATTAGCATTTTTTAGCAACACCTCTTAATTATGTTGGAACAATGCAGTTATTTCGCTTTTAAGAGATAATAGTTTTTTATTTAGAAAAAATGTATGTTTTCATCTAATTTGAATTCGAAATGGCGGGATTTAGGGTATAATACAAAGTGCACTTTTTTGTAAATATTTAAACCGTCACCAGACTCCCACAAATTTTCGATTCAGTTTAATTTTTGATAATCAAAGGTATGTAAAAAACAAGACTATGGATAAAAAATCAGCTCCCCCGAACGTCGCGGGGGTTAGTTGACGATATAATTTGAAACAAAAAAAAAACAGATTTCAATTATCTATCACCAATAAGGTATGAAGCTAAATTTAATATACCGTTATGCATCGAATAAACGTTATTCTATTAGACGCCCCTCGAATAAACATCCCCTTTAGATGGGCGTTGATTAGAAACATATTATTCTCATAGTAAAAAAGAACATTAAGTTTAGTGTTTCTTATTTTATTGTGAAAAATTAGGAAATTTTATATTTTACCTAATATTGATGTACTTGAATTATAGATATTTTCTTCTAATACAAAAACTTTTCATTTATAAGGAAAATGCAGATATTTAATAAACGCCCACTAAAAATTTAATAAACGCCCTGGGAGTCTATTCGCAGCATTACAGTATGCACTATTTTAGGTAAGACATGCTGACGTCATCGATTTTCGGCGCCATTATTGATTTTTTCTCAAAAGTTTTATGTCAATTCGTAGATTACTTTGGGTTACATCATTCTGCAAAATTTTCTACAATTTGGTCAATATCTTCAGTGATTTTGTAGGGGGTGGGCACAATGACCCACCCCAGGCCTTTTGAATCCCAAAACAGCATAGATTTTAATTGTTGTACATATCTGTGCAACACAGCACAGAGTAAATAGTCGCTCGACAAGAACCAAATACACTCTTTCCTCCGAAATTTCAGAAACAAAACGTTAACGCACGCACGGATTTTGATAAAAGTTGAAAAGTGTCGATTTCAGTCCCAAAATAACCATATTCGGGTCCAGTACTAAAAACGAGATTTTTTCGAAAATCCACCAGTTATTTTTTTTAATCTGTTTCTAAATGTGAGGGTTACAAGGCCGAAATTTGTTCCCGACCTTCCTTTTTTCTCTCTGCGAAAATGGACGATGTTGGACCAAACGTCGCTTAATTTGATCACTCCCTATACCCAATATGTCTAAGAAATGATTTATGTGTAATTTTTAAAATCAATATTAAGGTGCACAAGTCTTGGTCATTTTATTTTTTGCTCTAAAGGCAAATAAAAATGAACTAAACAATGATGAAATACAACTTGTTAAAAATATAACTTTAATTTTGAATTAATAAAAAGAATATCGAAGAAACTTTTAAAATGAAACACAATAAATTCCAGGAGTTGTGGTCACCCTGGTGAATTCCTTTTTCTGGGATTACTCCTGGGAATGCGATAATAGTTGATCACTTTTTACCAGATAGGAAAACAATTTTGATATATAGGAAATCGGATTGACGCAGAAATACATAAGTTTAGTAATATAATATCGTTATATATTTATATTAATAATCGTATATCAACTAACATTAATAAATATATTTCCTTCCCAATGTTTTCCATTGGTTTTAAGGGAGGAGCCAAAACCAAAACAACGTAGCTAAATCAAGTTTGTATATGATAATAAATACTAAATTAAACAATTAGCATGGATGCAAAAACACTTTTCACTCAATTTAATTTTCCATTCTACCCTAATTTTTGTCTAATAGAAATTAAGGTTTGAATCGGTCGAAAGTTATTTTGAAAAGAAGGAAAAGCGTTTTCATGTTTATATCGTTATTTCTGAACGTCGTTTTTGCACGAAATTGTAACCATATGTTGCATACATTGATTTCAATATTTGGTAGAAAATTTATTCAAAAACGACGTTCGGAAGTAAAGATATGACCACAAACGTGAAAAAGCCTAGGGGTCTGGAACTTGTCAACCGCGTAATGTTTGTCGAAAATATTTTATGCAAATTATTGTCTATTTACTGACCAAAATTTATTTGAAACAAATCAATGCTTTTCAGGTTACAGCCAAATGTGTGATCCTAAAATATAGGTATGTTAAATATGATGTCATAACTTCTAAAAATAAAGCCTAGTTTACATTTTCTCTGGAAATTTCAAACTCCGATATCTAGGGAACCGTCAAAAGATTTTTATACAAAATAAAAGCATTCTTAATCATTTTTTACATCTTATGAACATTTTAACGCAAATTTCTTTTAATTACGTCAGAGTCATCAAAACCGACATGCCGTAAAAAGTGTTTTAAAAAATCAATTTTGTTGACATAAAATGGTCCGAATTATTTATACATTGCTTGCAGTCATACATCGCTTTATAATATTGTTTTTACTAGTTTTTAGGTAATATTCATCAAAAAACACAGTAGGCTCTCCAGAATTTGAAAATACTCCAGAATTTGCAAATACATATAGAAGATTCAAAAATACAAAATTAAAAACAAATAATAACCCAAATGTTAATGGAGAAAACAAAGGTTCCTTGTTCAACATTCATGACTCGTTCATTATATTTTATTTTCTTCTCATTTTCATGAGATTTTTGAAATATTCATATGTTCTTTGTTGAGCTGCAAGATGTATATTAGGATATATTAAATAATTTCGTCCCACTTTCGACTAAAATGTAAAAAACAAAATATAAAAATGTTTCTTTTATATGTTCATAGAAACCCTTCTTTCTTCGGCGATAATTGCTCTTTTTTTGTTTTCCCGGTTGAATTTAACCTTTTCATTGTTAATTTTTGAACGCATGTGTGTGTATCCCATATTCGGGGAATGTTGTTGCAAAAACAATTCCATGCATTTACGACCTAAAAATTAATAGAAATGTGTTATGTGACATACTAATAGGTAACAAAGTTATCATTTACTGACTAATTGACTCCGGGACCCAAAATATTGACAATAACTTTTGGAAAAAGTCAAACTACGCTGATTTTCTGCTTTTTGGGGCATGTTCGGGCATACCCGCTCAAAAAAAATCAAATATGGCCGATATGCTCAAAATATTAAAACAGGGCTCATAATATTATTTTACCACCATTCTCCAGATTTTATCTGAAAACAAACACTTTGGAGACTAATGGACTCCCGGTAATATTTATTTAACTTAAATTGTAACTGCAACCTCACATGTGCTGTTGCAGTCGTATTTTGTAAACAAACAAAAATATTCGGTAATATAATGCTATCTACACTTTCTTATAAGAACACTTACATAAGAACAGTTGGATGCTATATTACTTGGGAGAAGGGAGGCTTTCGTAAAGAGAAATTTTACTTTTTGGCATATGATAATCCAATTACTATACATAAATATATGCTCTAGTTATAGAGGTTTATTTATTTATTCATATAATTAATTGCATACTAAAAAACATATTTATAGTTCTTGTAGTGGTTGATTACTAAATAATGTGTTATTTTGCTAATTTGATCAAAAAACTTCAATCAGCAGTTTTTCGCCGAGAGTCCAAAAACATATTTTCCCTGATTTTTTGGCTAAAATCCTTATGGTTTTCTATGACTTTTCAAAATGTATATCTTTTTCCAGGTGTGCCATATTTTTATTAGATAAGTTTTGCAAGTAAATTTTCGGTCATTAATATATCATCTAGTGTAATTTCAAGGTTTTCTCCGACAGGCACCCTGTCATTCTCAAATATCTCTGACTATATCTAAGTACAACACTCTCTGACACAATTCTGTATAAATACTATACCTAATTAATTAAGCCTCAATTCTCTAATATGCTCCCGGGTAAAGACAAATTTAAAAAGCATCACCAAAAGCATTAAATATTATATATTACTTTACGTAATGGGTTTTCTTTAAATCCAATATGTTTCCTGGAGCCTTGTTTATAGAAATATCCATAAAGATTGTTCCCAAACATACGTCATATTTTTTTGTAATAGTAAAAATGCCAATAATTTGCACGTGTTTCTTATTATCACTTTTTAAACTTTTTTGGAATTAAAACTCAGAATCAGAGCTTAATCACATTTTTAACATTTAATTATCAATTTAAAAACTGCTTGTAAAATTATAGGGAAAATTAGGATATATATAGGTAAAACAAATGATTATTTGATATCATTTTATATTGAAAAAACTATGCCTATGAATAGGTAGGTATCAGAATTAACCAGCTACGAATATTAGTAAGGGTACCCAATTTCCAAGAAATAATCAATGGAACACTCGGTTGGTGGAGTTGTTGCAGTACGACCATATTTAAGACAACAATTTATTGATAAGATAAATTGTGAACAGACTCGAGGTTACTTGATTACCTGACTGGCTATATAACATAAGGAGCATATTAAACCTCCAAATCCACGGAAACAGAAGTGCATGCGTGGTCTAGCGGATTGGACTAGGCGCTGCGGCCGAAATACCCTGGCTTTTTTGGATTAAATTTGACCAATTTTCGATCAATTATTCTCCCGAATCGAATTTTACAAGGGTATTGAGAGTAAACAAAGCATGTATACAAAACCATATATAAATTGTACTTAGATACAATATAACTCACTTGGCCATTCACACGTTTCCCCAGAAATAAAGCTGTGGAAGGTAGTCAACAGCGCCTTTGTCCCTTCCTTGGACCAGGAAACATTTCTTCTAGCTGAAAATATAAGAGAAGCATATTTAGACTAAGTTTGACATGTTTCGGGACATGGGACCCGATAACATTTTCAAAATGGCAGATGAGCTGAAACCATCACACAAATTTCAACAAAATCGGAACATAATTTGTTGAGAAAAATCAATGCAATTTTTGGAAAGAAAAACGTTACTTTTGTATCAAATTTGACATGTTTCCGGGCCCGGTCTCCCTATGGGTTTGTTGATAGGAAGAACACCCAGGCAGTAAAATCAACTTGGTACAGTATCAATCATAGTTCCGAGCCTACGTCCGACCCCTAATATTAGGGTTTTGCTGAATTGATCTGTTGTCTTTCACGTTGTCACAGGGCTTATGGTAAACAATAATTTATTAATTTCTGTAACATTGATAATACTGTGGTGTTGGGATTTTCTCCGGATCTATAAATTTACCTAAAACCCGTGTATGTGACAGCAATCCAAAACAGGTACAAGTAATTGAATGAAGTAAAACCACAATCAACACATTTTCTTGAGAAAAATGTTACTTTTGGGCCCCGAAAACGAGAATATTCGGGAGGTGGTCAAAATATTCCCTCTATGGTCCTCTACGGATTTAAAAAAAATATATAATCAAAACTTTGATTTTAGGCCCAAAATGAACATATTCGGGCCCAGTTTCATAAAAAGAGAATTTTTTCAAAAATCTAAAACTCTTAGTTTTCTACCCTTATGACTTCCATGCAAAATTTCATAAAAAAGTAATGAACGGCTTTAGAGAAAAGTGCGCAGACAGACATACATGAACTCACAGGATCCTATCAGCAGGCCGAGAAACCAATCATGAGGGAATTCTTGCTATTTTAATATAAGGAAAAATGAAAAAAATTAATTACATATATATTTTGACTTCTAAGCTTATTCAAGGGGGCGCTTATTCAAGGGGGCTCTCATCAAATTATTTTTAAATTTCTTTAAAATAACAAAAAAAAATCTTAAATTCCTTTATAGTCTGGGTCCAATTGTTCCCCGTGTGCACAGACGTGTTAAAAGGCCTATTCAGCCTAAAGAAAACGTTGATCAGCGTCAAATTTCGGTTCAGAATAACCTAACTTCAAGGTGATTTTAAAAAAAAAACTACGAATACATAACTACGAAACCACTTATTTTTAGGCCATAGTCGCTATAGAAAAAAATGTTCAGTATGAAATTCCCTACTAGAAAAACATCACTTCAAAAGTTTTTGAAGAAAAAAATTCAAAATGCCCTAAAAAATGGGGCAACATATATGTGCCCCGTTTTAGGGCATCCGGTCAAAAGAAAAATTGTCACCCTGGTACATTCTATTTTAAACTACCCAAAGAACATATTTCAACAATAAAATTGCTTTTAACAAGTCTGTGCACACGGGAGAACATATTGGAACAATTGGACCCAGACTATTACTTTTCTCTTCCACAAAATTAATTATATGTCAATTTCTCCCTCAGAATCCTTTCCACATAGCTCGCACCAAAGAGCTTTTCGGCCATTTATTCAAAAATCTCACAATTATTTAAAAACTTAAGGTTAATTATTAACTAATAATTTTCTAAAAAAGGGGGGTTTATACGGAAGGGGGTATATAACACGATTTTTTAAAAAGGGCTTGGTTAGAAAAAAGGTGGGGGGGGGGGTGCTCTAACCCCCTCACGAGCTATGTTCGATAACCAGATATTCTTGACATTCAAGAGATCAAAACGACTTTGACTAAATAAAATTCATGAAATCTAACTGTTTTCACTGAAAAGATTGTAATTTTTGAAGCACCCTATCTAGTTATTATTCCAAATTTAAATAAGCACCCCTTTCACTATGATAGAGGGAGGCGCTTATTCGAGGGGGCGCTTATTAAATATTTGGGCTCTTGGAGGAATCAAGGCATTATGCAGTATATGGCGTTGTTTAAATAATATGACCAAGAAATTGATCGTATATAGGTGAGATAAACCAAGATAAAAACAAGGTAGTAAAAACTAATCAAGATAAGATGGTTATAGGGAAATTTCCTCCAGTCTTTATGTCTCTCTTAAGTTTAGCGATTTAGCTAAGAGATACTGAGTAATAGTATTATAGTAAGATTTAATCCAAAAATCAGAACATTTTACTATGGAAAATAAAAATAATACATAAAATCAAATACTGAACTCTTCATAATTACTCTATATTTATATATTAAGAAATAGTATAAAAAATGTTAGTACTAATACAATAAAGTGCCACTGATCGTAAAACAACCAAGCAATATAATGTAAATAAAATGAAATTGTTTAACTAAAAAATTACTACACAGTGTTTCATGCTAATGCAATAATTCATGTAATTTTAGTGGTGCAAGGCTTTTGGAAATTTGCACGGATTGAAAAATTGAAAGTCATTCTTATATAGATAAAAAGGTTAACACCTTTTAATTAATTGTTAATGACGAAATTGTTAAATTAATTTAAATTAAAGAATGCTGTTGACATGTGGGTTGATCAATTAATTAAATCAAATTAAGTATGATGTAATAAAATTTGTTAAATCAAAATCAAAGGAAGTCTATTAATTAGCTAAGAGAAAATATTGATTTTTTTAAAAAAGCAAGAATAAAACAATTTTAAAATAAAAATAATTTTTATAAGTAACCCTTAGTCCTTTGTATCGAAATTGGACAGAAGGAACTTATTACTATGCCGGCACTTAGAAATTATCTCTGATTTTTTGTTTAAAAGTTCTTCAGGTTTTTTGTAAGAAATTATTTCAAGTTTTTCTTGAAGGCAAAGTGGACATTTTTTAGAAATATTATTGTAAGCTGGAACTTTCTTCAAAATTGACCATTTTAATGTAGGAGTGATATTTTCTTTCTCCTTTGTTTCCCAAATATAAGCAGAAAGGGTAGTTTTTGAATATTTTTTGTTTTTAAAAGAAGATTTGTGGTTAGAATGTCTTTTTTTGAATTCCCCTTCTGTTAAGCCAATGTAAACTTTGTCTGGTTTATCAGGGATTGAGGCGATACATTTGTAAATAACGTTGGTTACTCTGCAATTACCTTCTAATGGACAATCCTCTTTTTTTCTACAGTTACAGTTTAGTTCAGGTTTCTCAAGTTTTGGAGCTAATTTTTTGTTATGACTTTTTATAATTCTCGCTATGTTTTATGTACAACTGTAACTCAATTTAATAGTATTTCGGTTGAAAATTGTGTGAAATTTATGGGAACGAGGAAAATGTTTATCAATTAAATTTAAAAATTTTTTTCCAATGTTGGTCGAAACATTTTTATTAAATGGAGGATTGAACCATATAATTTTTCGTTTTCTCTTTCTTTTTCTTTTTGGTGTTTTTGATTCAAATTTCAATTCAAAATCTTTAAAACCACTTATTTTTAATGCCTCCTCATAATCAGGTTTTGATTCGTTGAAAATTTGCTCACTAGATGAATTTTGGTTTAATCTGTTGTTTATAGAAATCGGAATTTGCTTCAGAATATCAGGAGGGTGGTTTGAGTCTATGTTGATGTATAATAAATTATCATTTGGTTTTTTATATGGTTTGTAAGAATTTTCAGTTAAATTAAATGTGACGTCAAGGAAATTCACGATTTTTAGGTTAACATCGATTTCAATTTGGAAACCGATATTTTTAAAAATTTCAATTATGTTCTTTCTGATTTTGTCAGTTTCATGACCATTTTTGTTATGCAAAACAATTAAACCGTCATCACGGTAAAGTCCAATGTCGTTTTCAGAAATCAAAGTTTTTGTTAGTGAGTCTAAAATGTAGAGTCCAACTAATTCGCAGATTTCGGCCCCATCAAAACTTCCCATGGTAACGTCGAAACAATCATGGCTGTCCTTTTTCTTCCATGATTCATTGTTGAAAAATAATAAAGATTTTCTACAGTGTTTTAAAATTCTAAGGATTTCAGTATTAATTTCGATGTGCTTTTTGCAAAATTGATAGCATCGTCTAAGATTTTTTTGGAAATTGAGGGATAAAATTCTTTAATATCTAATTGTATAAAAGAGCATTTTGGTTTGTCTTTTATTTTGTCGAACCATGCTATTGGATCAGTTGTATTTTTCCACTGATTTAGCTCTAATTTGTTTCCAATTGATGTAATTATTTTGTCTAAGTGAGGTTTGCTCACATGACCTAGTTCACTTTTTGATGGAACTATTAATCTGCAAGGAAGTTTGTTTTGGAAATTTTCCTTGTGGTCTTTTATTAAATGCATCTAATTTTGCCAAACATTCGATGCGTTTGTCTAAATTAATTTTTTTGGCTATACATTTAGCCTCAAGATTGATAGAATTTCCAGTTTTTTTGGTGCTTTCTTATAAGTTTTAGTTATATTTTCAAGCAAAAGTTTTTGATGTTGGTCAGGTGGTAATTCATAAATGTTGCTGGTTTTGTCAGCAAATACTAAAACGTTTTTGTTCGATTTTATATTACAGATGTCAGTTTTTAATTTAGTCTGAAATGTACTATATGTTTTTCTAAATTTTTTACAATTAGATATTAAAGAATTTTACCCCTCAATTTCCAAAAAAATCTTAGACGATGCTATCAATTTTGCAAAAAAGCACATCGAAATTAATACTCAAATCCTTAGAATTTTAAAACACTGTAGAAAATCTTTACTATTTTTCAACAATGAATCATGGAAGAA
>JAUOBW010284205.1:0-10565 GCA_032360285.1 Lepidozona retiporosa | reverse complement strand
ACTTACATCCAAACACAGCTGAGCACACCTCATTGAGGTAGAAGCTGTGTATAAACCTCTTGTTCTATTCTATTCTAAATAAGAAATGTTATAAACCCTTAGCGCGCAACATTTTGGCTGTTTTTAGTACATATCTCAAGAACGGAATGAGCTAGAAAGAAAAGCAGACCCATTTTGAAAAGCTAAAACATCAGGCAATCAGAATAGGTATAGATGCATATGTGTATACACTATACACATCTTACAATATTGACATGAAGACAGACATACAAAACACATCTTACAATATTGACATGCAGACAGACATAAAAAACACATTTTTTTAAATTTTTTTAAATTGTGAAAATAAAAATGATGGAAACCATTTCTAAATGTATATGAATGAGATATTATCATTTTACAGTACATATTGAAGAATTATAGCCAAAAAAAATAAACAATTTCATATTTTATTCATGAACATTTTATTTCTTGGACAACACAGGTTTTTCAGATTTTTTGAAAATTTACTATCATCCTGCGAAAACCGCATGTCTAGAAAAATTCTGGTTCTCGATATATGGCCCGTAATTCAAAAAAAAACATTTAAATTTTTTTATATATTTTTTTTAATTTTCATTATCAAATGTTTTTTCTAATTTTCTTTTTTTTTAATTTTTTTTTTTGAAACTTCTAAAACTTTATTTTTATTTTTTTTATCTTGACCTTTCAATACTTGTCTAATTTCGGTGTCATTTCCATTAAAAAAATCTTTTACATGATTTGGCTAGTGTTCTTAAATTCTGAGATTTCAAATATTTTCATGGCTAAGTCTCATACTGTAATTATTATTAATTGTTCATTATTTTGATATTAATGTCAATATTAATTATTTGTTTATTGTTCATTTCATGCCTAAGTCCATTCATGTTCGCTTATTTTTTTAAAAGAACGGTCCATTCGGGACCAACCCCAATCCGATTCGACAACGCAAAAGCCTAGACGCGGGGACACATAATACAATATTCATATTATGCCAATACCAGAGTAAAAAGGGGGGATACTGTTCCGCTTGGGGTATTGTCGAACACCCGACGACTATTACTGTTTTATTTTTGTTTTTTTTCAATTAATAGTAAACTAAAAAAATAATATGAAAATAAAAACTCTTTTATCTTCGCCTATACAGCATCTACATCCATATCAACATTGTTGAGAGGTTGCTGAATTGATGGGGCATTGTGATTTCTTGAGCCTCTAATACAAATGAGACACGAGCGGAGTAGGGCAAAGGAAACTTTCGTGCGTACCCAGGATGTTATTGTGCTCAAATCGTGTCTTTTTTCTGCAAGTAGTTCACACATTCTACTGAAAAATATCAAACACTCCCAAATATCAAAAACTCATCCCACCATAGACAGAGAGGACAAGAGGAGTGAACGAACCATTTTCAACTTGTAGCACACGGTCGTTGTATGCCCTTTTCTTTTCGTTTTCATGCAAGATGTAGCATTTCTTGAGTTCTGTCTTCATTTAAGTCGGGGCGGTTGGGTCAAAAACCCTTACATCAGGGAATGCCTTCTGTCCATGAACCCAGAAATCTATAGCGCTTACATCTAGCCGAGCTTCGTTTCGGTTTTAACTGCGTTGCAAACTTTGTTTAAAACGTTGGCGATCAATATCAAACAGTTATTTCTCAAGTGTTCTCTTCTAAAGCATAATTTATATCTATCCTACATCAACCTAGCTAATTCATATATACTATAATAAATAATTACCCTAGAGTATAATCACTATTATAATATTGTATCACATACCTTAGTGGTACTAATTTTCGTGGGTATTAATTTTCGCGAATGACCTCTTTAAAAACATTTCGCGGGTATAAATATTCGCGAATAGACGTGTTTCCATAGTTTCTAAAGACCAGAAAATTCAAAAATTAGGGCTTTTTGTTCGATTATCTACATAAAATTAAGCATTGATATGCGGCAAATGATGTAAAAAGCCAGATTTTATCACTAAATATGATCTTTCCTATGTTTATAGGCCAACAAAGTGAAATCAAAAATGTATTTTCGCGAGTCGGATGTTCAAGAAAATTTTGCGGGTACTAATTTTCGCAAATCCCTGCGAAAATTAGTACCAGTAAGGTGTATGAATATAATTCTTATGTAATGTTGCACTAAGCTATATATTTTGAAAACTGTTTAATAAGTCTTCTATTAGAATTTCCCGCTCTTTCGAATGGTGTAAATTATTTTTAATAAAATCACTTTAAAAATTGACAATTTTTTAAATTCCCAATTTTTACTAGGTTTCCTTTATAGGCACAATACAAAAAATGATATAACTTTTTTCCCCAAATCCGATTTCTTAGGGTTTTTACCAGCTTAATAAAGTACATATAATTACGCTTCTAACGGTACCAAAATCTATTTTATCCGAATTTTGTCCAGGTTGACGTTTTCAGGGCTTTGTTTTTGGCTATTTTTTGCATTTAAATTAAAATTTATATAACAAAAATTTGCCCCATGGATTCTACCATGGTGATCGGCCCTAGGGGTGGGGATTCTACCATTAAAAACGGTCTAGCAATCCCCATATGGCCGGGGTGGTAAATGGAAAGAGTTGAACCACACATTAGTTGGTCAGGCTTATAAACTTTAATACCAAAAACACTTTAAATTATGCTATGTCTTATTTTAGGATGCCGAAGTGAAAGTGGTCATAAGAAAGACTATTGCCTGTTTTGTAAACAGTTTGTGTGGATGTTACTAAGACATGTTGAACGTAACTATAAGGAAGAGCCAGAAGTCAAGCCAATTATTGCATGTAAAGTTAAAAGCAAGAAAAGGTCCAATTTAATTGCTCTTTTGAGAAAAAAGGGTAATTTTCAGGCAAACATACTTGCATTGAGAAGCTCTTCTGAAAATATAGTACGCGTTGCTAGGGAATCCAAAACTATGAATAATTCAGATTATGTGCCATGTACAAATTGTTTTTTTTTTCTAAAAGAAATCTGTATAAACATGTTAGAACTTGTAATCCCAAATCTGTTACAACCGATTATGTGAGATCAGCTCGATCATTGCTATGCGCATCTCTTTACGAGAAGAACAGTGATGTCCATAAACACATTCTATCTAAAATGCATGGCGATGAATTGTTCATCATAATTAGAAATGATGCATTTCTAATGGCATATGCAGGTATTCAAATTTTAAGAAAGGAAAAACTCCGATACAATGACATCAGGTACAGTCTTCGATTAGTAGCACAGGTTCTAAACAAGTTTCGCAAAGAAATTAATAATGAAAACGCCCCAGCGTCATACCTTTGCTACCCTGAAAACTATGATGCTGTAGTAAAATGTGTCAGAGACATGACAGATTACAAGGGTCCAAGGACAATTGCAAAGCCAAATGTGTGTTGTAAAATTGGGTATTGCCTGAAGGAACTGGCAATTGTTTGTCGCTCACTTGCCCTGAAAAAAAATGATACAGAAGAAGTAAATAAAATACGTAATTTCCTGGAACTTTATTCTGGAGATTGGACAATCATGGCTAACAATGCAAAGGCCACGCACGCGGTAAAAAAAGGTAATGCGCCAGAGGAACTTCCGGAAGAAGAAGACCTAAAAAAATATAGAGATTTTTGTCTCAAGGAGATTGCTAAACTGTGTGAATCATTATCATCCTCGACGTTTTCAACAAGAAAATACAGGTATATAATATTCTTTAAAGTTTATTTTAATAGTATAAACACTGTATGTCCATACTTTTTCAAACACAAATGCTTTTCACTTAAAAATTTATCTGCGTATCAAAGTTTATGTATCATTGGAAACAAAAAGGAATATTATTATTATGGCTCTATCCAGGCGTATGAGATAGTAATTTATATAGGAGATAACATTATAGTGTATATATAGTAATATCCAGTGTAACTATGTAACCTTATAGTATATATTATATATGGGCCGTATATATAGTAACCCTGTTGTAACCCTGTAACTATGTAACCCTGTAACCTTGTAACCTTGTAATATTTTGTATGGTGTGTGATTCGTCAATTGACGCAAAGAAATGATCAAGGTAATTTACATACAAAACATTTCACATTAGATTATAACATTTTACCAGTCCCAAATAGCCTGATTAGTTTGTGCCTTTCATTTCCGGTTAATATTGCCCCCAACGCGTAATCGGTAGTTTATTGACATACCAGTTTCTGTATTCAACGGGCAAAGGCTTCTTCTTTCCTGTTAAAATTCATAATAACCAGCGTTCGAATTAGTGTTTTCACAAATAGGGAAACAAAATATGGTCATCATCATCATATACGTTTATTTACGTCTGCATTTTCCATAATATTATGGGTTGCAGATGGGCATAATCATTTGATGTGGCGAGATTTTACAGTTGGATGCCCTTCCTAACACCATCCTACTGTGATAATGCAGGAAACCGGGTTCTTTTATCGTGTGTCCACACACTAGGAGACTTGCCTTCACTACAGTTAATGACCATCCCCTGGCCATAAGTGAGCAGTCTAACATCATGCTCAGGGCCCCGCTCATCACCCGCTTTATTAACCTTCAGATGGCTAAGGAAGTTAAAGGGTTTATTTTTATTTCTTGTGGATTTCCCTTAAAAATTTTAACTAAACCCACAATTATTCGAACCTTTAATTGTTCAAACCTTGTCAATGTGACAAAAAATTCAGAAAATATTGTATTGCATAGGTTTATTAATCCATAAATGTTTTCTTTCTTCATTGATACATACCATCGCATTGTTCCATGTATATATTGCGTAAGTTTTTATGCCCACCATCCAGTACTGCATTCTATGTATCTACCAATAAAAGGCTGAGTACTCTAAAAATACCATTGCCTCTAAGAAATATACTTTCAGTATTCAAACTTTCGGTTATTCAAATTAAATTCACAACCCCCATTGAGGTTAGAATAACCAAGAGTTTACTGTTTCTATTAAAAATAATTAATCTATTCAGAAGTCACAGTTTACTTTTGAAACATTTTTTCAGGAATTATTTCCGCTAAGGTACACTTTAGTTTTCTACCGAACTTTACAGCCAGAATTTTGTACAAAACAAGTTTCATAGCAGAAAAAGTAAAGTTATTCTAAAACACAATTATTATGTAGATACAGGAACAAGAAAAAAGATTAATGGGGTCGATTTTTGAGAATTTAGCTTTAACAAAAAAATCTGCATTTATGTTTTAGCTATTTCCAAAAGTTAGTCCTAGCAAGACTATTGGCATATAATGCTCGAAGAGGCTGTGAAGTTTCGAAATTAACTATTGATGATTGGGCTGGAGTGGAGAATGGTCGTTGGCAAAGACCAAATATGACTGCTAATTTGGATAACCCAGTAAGTAAAATCATAAAAATCAGTTGTTAATGGTGAATCCAAACTAAGGGGAGTTGCTGCTTGGACAATCGAAACAATATTGTTCTGAATAGGCTTAAATTTTGTATAATGATAAAAATTACTTTTTTCTGACAATTTTTACATGTCTGATGTTTTTTAAAATTTTGGCCCGCCTCTGCCTAGGCCCCTAAAATTGGCCAAAATGTTCAAAAATCCATATTTTCCCACTTTTTACATGAAATATTGTTCTGAACAGGCTGGAATTTTGTATAATGATAATAATGTTTCCTTACAATTTTTGCATATTTGACGTTTTACAGGAATTTTGACCAGCCTCTGTCCATGCCCCTAAAATGGGCCAAAATCAATGTTTTCAACTTTTTTCAAAAAATATTGATCCGAATAGGCTGAAACTATGTATAATGATTAATAATTGTTATTTTAGACTATTTTTGCATATTTGTTATTTTTGAAAATTTTTGAATATCTGCCCAGGCCCCTAAACGGGCCAAAGTGGCTCAAATCGATATTCTTCTCTCAAGAAATTTTGTCCCTAATTGCCTGAAATTTAGTATAGTGATAAAAATTATTATTTCAAACTATTTTGGCATATTCTAAAGGCTTTAAAATTTTTGGCTGGCCTTTGCCCAGGTTCCTAAAACTGGCTAAAATGGCCCAAAATCGATAATTTTTTACTTTTCTTAAGAAAAATGGTTTCGGTTAGGCTGAAATCTCGTATGATAATAAAAATTATTATTTCAGAATTATTTGCATATTTGATGTTTTAAAATTCCTAGCGTCCTTTAGCCATTGATATGAGATTGTTTTGTTAGATTTTGCTCTGTATTTGTTGGCTCTCCATATGTTGGCTCTCCAGATGTTTCCCTATCAAATATTCTGCTATGAAGTCCGTTTGAGCTAGTTCTTAATATATGTTGTGTATATTTTGTGTGAATTTATGGGATTATTATTTAAAAAGATTAATAAGCGTGGGTCCAGTCTAATAAGCACTTGTTTTCTGATGTCTGGGGAAAACAATGTATTAAAAAATATAAAAAATATGTATGTAATAAAAAAGTAAAAAATCTTTGACCATCTTCTGTTTCTGCATATTTGACGATTTTAAAATATAATGATGTTATTACTTCTGGCTCTTTTTTGCATATTCCATGTGTTTAAAATTTTGTCTTCCTCTTCCCAGGCCCGAAACGGCTAAAACGGTGTTTCTTGCTGCTAGATGCTTATTTTATAATGCTTAAATTTCCTCATTACAATTTTTAAGATAACTTTCAATCCCGGAGATCCATTAATAATTGATCTTCTTCAAACCAGTACTATATTTATGTTTTCATTAACCCTAAAAAGACTGGACTTTTTCACAATACCAGGACTGGCAGTGCCCTCGTATGTTCTGAATATCAGGTAGTGGAAACTGTAAAAACAAGTTTGGATCATATGAAAGAGCTTGATAACTATCTATGAATCACTTTGTCTTTTGAAAAGTTGTAATCTGTTCTCAAGTTTGGGTCATTGAATATTGAATAAATGTATTTGCATGAGTTTCAAGATCGATGAATGATTATGTCATCATGCATCGACAGCAAAAGTAGCCTTACATACTAAAGTGAAATGATCAAGGTAAATATGCTCCATTGATCCACTTATTTTCTATAAGAGTTACACCTTGATTTTTGTGTCACGTGACATGAGTGTAATGATGGAGTCATAATCTGTTCATTATCTGATTTTCTGAAATCTTTGATCGAGCTTTACGCGAGAACGGATAAAGAAGAAAGTAAAAAAATATTGGATAACTTTTCAAGCTCTTTCAAATGAGCTAATAATAGAATAGGGTAATTTTGTAGTGTCCACTCTCTTTAATAACATACATGTATAATTTGTTATACATTTATAAAGGTAGAGAAGAAATTGGCTGAGCGCTTAACGGTGTGCTATGTTGAAGGCAAAAAGAAGGGAAAGGCAAAAAAATCTGCCTTAGTGCCGATTATCTTCACAGATGAATCAATCCAAGCCATTCGTCTTATTATCAAGCTGCGCCCTATGGCAAAGTTTGCTGCGGAAAACAGATACGTCTTTGCATCAGGCGAACTTTTTCATAAAGGTTGGGACACCATGCAAGCCATCACTAAAAAGATCCCAAATTTAACAGCCCCAGAGAGGTTGCGACCCACAAAGACGAGGAAGTATTGCTGTACTATCTTACAACTCTTGGATATGAATGATGGTGAGTTATCGTGGCTTACCACTCATATGGGACATAGCAAAGACGTACATTTCCAATGGTATCGTAAGCCAGATAGCTTGATCGAACTAACAAAAGTTGCGAAGGTACTAACAGCGATTGATACTGGCAAAAATCTAAAAAATAAACGGATTGATGAACTTGGTTATGAAAGTTCAGAGGAAGAAGATAGTCAAGTGGAAGATGAAATCCCAGAACACGAGAATGTTGATTGCAGTAGCTCTAGTAAGTAAATTTGTGTATTGCATGCGAAGATTTTTTTGGTAATCTTACATAGCAAAAGTGGACATTTACTTCTAATAATATAAGTTTCTGATACTAAGTATGCTTCGTTGTTTTATTGCTTTTGGACCCACGCTAGTAACGGTGTTATGAATTCAGTGTTGGATGTCCCTGTTATTTTTCCTTCATTCATAGTTTCCTGTCCTTCGCCTATGAGAGGGGGAGGGGGACTTTTAAATTTAAAAATAAATTTTTGTGGGGGGGAGAGAGAGAGTTTGTGTTTAACGTGGTAGCCGACAAATTGTCATAGACAATATTTCCAGACGGGCCACGGGTCTGGTATTGGCTCTATTTAAAGCACCCATTTGTGCTACGGTTAAGCTGTAGAGATCGAACCGAAATCGAAAAATTATAAATAATTTGTGGCAACAGCTGGGGTTCGAACCCCCGACCCTGGGTTTTATAGTCCAGTGTCTTAACCGCTTGGCCAAACTACCATTAATGTGAGGTGGACACATTTTTCCTGAGAGAAAGGCAAGTCTAAATGGGGGGATTTTGGAATGGGTGTAGAGTGTTGTCTTTGTTTATATATTTTCCGAAAGAAACCCCCTCTTGAATAAGCCCCACCCCTAAATTTGTTTTTTACAAATAAGCCTCCCTATCCATATATTGGGGCTTATTCAAATTTTATCCTTAATGTGGTGGGTATATATGGATAATATATGTGCCTCCCATATGGGTGGGTTTTAAAGAGGCAAACCCCATATTAACGAATATGTCTTCATAAAATTATCCCTATAGACGGGCACTAAAACTTCCCATTTAAACAGGTATTTTAGACGAAATATTCCTTATAATCTGGATAAATTTTTTTTTTTTTAGTTAAATGCCTTTGATTTAAAAATAATCATTGAAATTTTCTTGAAAACAATAGTTAGCCCCTCTCTAATAAGCCCCCATTCCTAAAAGTTATTTTTACAAATAATTCCCCAGGGGGGGGGGTAATCGATCATTTACGTTATGCGTAGAAAAAATCTTAATGGGGTGTATAATTCTGTAAATCAGTGTTTTCAATGTTAGCATACAATTAAGGGCATTAAATTCGAAAAAATTGACTAAAACAGGAGGTGACACTAACTGCATGCGAATGAGGAGCTTTTAACAGGGAGAGGGCTTTTAATAAATTAGCTTTTTTAGATGCGGAGGTCCCCAAGGGGGAGGGGTACGATTGTTAAAGCTATGGCGGAGGGGGTTGGAATCAAGGGGATTTTCAAGACATCATGTCATTATTGGCTCCCCGGACATTAGTCTAAAAAGGAACCTATATAATCCTTCTCGTCTGTCAGTATGTTTGTTATGTAATTAGTACTATACATACTTTCAAACCAAAATTTCAAAAATTTGCTCAAGAATTGCTATGTTCGGACCGAAATATACATTTTTTCAATTTTCTCAGAAACTCTACTCTAATTTTTTTTGGACCCACGCACCGCGTGAGTATCCTATGAAATCAGTGCTGTCCGCCCGTCCGTCCGAGCTGGTTCTCAGCAACCGTTCATTAACTATTTCTAATTTTTTGCATGAGCTTAGGGCATTGTAAGGCAAAAAAGTTCTCGGGGGCCCGGGCCACGCCCAAAGTCGCTTAAAATCAAGGTTTTTCGAGATTTGCGCAAAAACTATGCATTAAAATTTTTTTAAAGTTGTGCAAAATGAAAATAGAACATTTTTTGAGTTTCTCGCGAAAACCGCATGTTCGGTTAAAAATTCCATATTTACACTATTTTCACTAAAACCAAGTTCATCAAATAAAGTTTCTTAAAATTTGGATAGTCTCAGTCTGCTCAAGTTTCTTAAGAGTTTCTTAAAATTTTGACTTTTTGAGCCTCAAGTTTCTTATAGACTGGTTTCTTATAAAAAAAAACATGTATTTCGCGGTTGGCCCGTTTGCGCGCCCATAACTTCAATTTCAAACGTTCTTTTTTTATAACATTTTCATCAGATATTGAATACATTAATTTTAATATCTGGTGAAAATTTCAATGGAAAACGACATCCGAAAATAAAGATATGGACATAAACGTAAAAACGCTTAGGGGCCTGGAACTAGCCAACCGCAAAATATTTTGTGAAATTTTCTTTTGCAAAACATTCAGAATTATTGCATCTACATGCTGGCAAAATTTAATTTGAAGCAAATGAATGCTTTTGAGCTCTACCTAAAACTATTTTCTTAAAATATGGGTATACCAATTGTGATGTCATAATTATCATGAATACAGCCTGGTTTCCATTAAAAGACTAGACTAAAAAGTTTTCTAATATTTAATGAACAACCAAAAAATATGACGAAATATTCTTAAGACAATCCGCGAAAGTTTAAACCACACGAAATATTTATGTCCTGGTCATCTGCGAAGTTTAATCCAAAACAAACAAAGCGAGATTAGGCGAATAATCTAGAACTCAGTACGCAAAATTCGGGTTAAAACTATCTTTATTTAATAAAGAAGTTTTATTATTAATATTGCGGATTAGAACAATGACTTTTTGTGCGGATGAACTTTCGCCAATCAAAAATGCTTTTCTCTTAACCCTACATAGGTCGGGGGCGAATCGGCCCCCCCTTGGACATTTTTTTAAATAACTTTAGAACGCTTATTCCTATTGAGCTGAAATTTGGTGACTTTTCCTAAATATATTT